>DWHO01002057.1:0-14017 GCA_018247575.1 Eurytides lysithous rurik | reverse complement strand
GTGGTATTCTTAGCGAACAACAGGCATTTGGATCTTGTATGAAATTAGGCTTTTTTTATTATAGAGTACTTAATTTATTACTTATAGTTAATTAACGGATTACAAACTTGCTAAATCCCTTGGTAATCACCTTAAATGCCAAATTTGCATGTCCTTTGATGTGCCCATGGACAGCGGTGATCGCTTACCATCAGTTAAATATATTCCATTAAAAAGGATTTTGTCAACTTCTCAGGGAGAGAATTCACACGCACAAGCGGATATTACATATCCGTTTCGTTTATACGAAAGAAACGTTTTTAAATCCGTTGTCGATATAAATCATATATTTAGAATTTCGTGGCGCCGGCGAGTTCAACGTGGTGGTTCTATAAATATAACACAGTAGTGTTACAACAATTCAAAGTACTATTTTTTTAACATTGATAATGGGCTACCTATAATTACAATAAGTTTTGTTTATTGTATAGTGACGCTAAGTAGGAAAGTCGTTCAGGAAATGGTAAGTGATAGACCACAAACTAACTACATGGGTGATTTGAGTTTTAATAAAATATAAAAAGAAAAATGCCGTCAGTTAAATAGTCAAAGCAACATTAGGAGTTGGATCCCGAAGTAAGCTATAATTCCATTACTACATTCCAATCCCTTAGTAAATTATTATTCAAAATTCAAGCCTTTAAACATTTGCACGCATTACTTCACTAATTCACACCTTTTCCGAATTAAGTAATAATTGTATTTAAAAAAAATATTTCTTACATTTGATTAAAGTAAGCAAATCAAAGCAAGGACTCAGTTCTTTTGACCTTAAAAAGGTTTTAAGATAGCTAATATCAATTGGGTAATAAATGAGTAACGAACATAATATATATACCACACGTACCGAAGACTTTTTTCTCGTGTCGTCCTACTATGAAAAACCTCTAACAAATGCACGAAGTATTGCTATGTCAATATAATCTTATTGTAATGATATAATTACAAATAATCCTATGAAGTACCTATGGTATCTAAACAAAACCAAACGTGCTTTTTATAGTTAAGAAAAGTTTATATTATAAAATTAACAATAAACAAATGTACACGTATTTTACTACTTCTATATAGGACATAAATGAAAAGTAAACAGCAAACGAGTTCTGTCTGTGTGCGTAATACAAATCTGTTATAAAAATTCTATTCCATCCGACTACCGGTCGAGTTCTGAGAAATAGAATACATATTTGAACACGTCCAACGAATCACGTAGATTTCTAAATGATTTTTTTTCTTTTTTCCTGATAGGTATGGTAACTAAAAATACGTAAGAGTCACCTTTAGACTGTCGCAAAAACGGAAAAAACACGAAGATAATACGATACAAAAAAGAGAAACATAAGTAAATGATGATAGATAAAATATCATATAACATTTTTAAAAATCTCGATAGTGGGAAGAACAAAAGCAAACACGATTGAATATTTGTTATAAAAAATAAGGTCATTGAATAAACCAGCAAGCGTTTTATAATTTCCCGTCGGAGCTTAAACTTTAATATTTACGTCAGTGCACGGCGCTGCGTTATTGATTTTCAGGGCTCGGAAGGGTGGCTGGCATAGCTCGGGCGGCGCAGGCGGGGGGCGGAGTGGGGTGGCGTCGCTGTAGAGTTGTGGAGAATCAAGATGTTCCGTATGACGTTTTCAAACAATATTTTATTCGCAATTCGTTTCCCGACAACATTATTTATTATTAACTATTTGCACATACTATATCAGCTTGACCCATTAAAGTTCCTTATGTCACTGGTGGCATTTCTGTCTTTGTTGGTTTTTCTTATTTACAGTTAGATGTAAAGCTCTATTGCACACAAAACTCGAGCAAACAGGGGCACTAAAATTTCTTCGCTGTTGTGACAGGTGTCTTGTCTTTTGTTATACACCAGGCGCCTAGCAAAACGAAGGCTTTGTGCCTTTTCATAATTTATTACAACACCGTATCTAAGAGTTTTATCATTAAATTTCATGTTCCGAACAAAAAAAAAGTATTGATTTAAGAAAATACATTCTAAAAATACATGTGACTTTTGTTATATAACCATAATAATGATAATTTTATGTTAATATAACATAAAAACACTTTTTTGCAAACTAGAAACCCGACGTGCATTTGTCAAATACGAATTACTCGACACACTTAATTATATAAATACTGCTACTTTTTTTAATATTAGGGTGGCACCGGGTTGTTGTGCCGGGAAGCAGTGCTGAGCTGTTGAAGAAAAATATTTCTAGCGCAATTACACAACTTAAGCACAGGGATATACCGTTATGCATATTTGGGCGATGAGCACAGTTCAGAGCTAAACAGGTTCAAATGCTTTCTTTCTTTCGCTACGTCGTTACAGGCAAGCATTATTCACTATTAGGCAAGCATGTCAAGAAAATAAAAATAAATACATAAATAAATGTCATTCATAGCAGACTTGGCACTTTATATCCTAAAAAAAACGATATTTTTGGTTAGGACATCAAACAGTGAAGTCTGTTACAGTGTAAATCGATGTTCAACGGTTCCGTAATTTTAGTAGACAGAAATTAACTTATCTGGTAATGGCGGGAGGGGGCCGGACCCCTCGGGCGGCGTGCTTGTGTACTGTGAGGTAAAGCGATTTAATATTAGCGTATGTCAGTGTAAATTCACACTTCAACGTTTTCCGGCAACGATTTAACATCGCCAGCTCTATTGGACATGAAAATCCTATTGAAGAAGTTTTTTTTTTCGGTATGATTAATTTCAAACAACAACCTAAAACCTGAAAACTAAAACCTTAGTGTGAAGTTCTTTAATATCTTCCTTTGTTCTTGTTTCCTATATTTGTCGTTTAAAATAATCGATATCTGACAGAATAGAAACTCTCAAGGCTAATTATACCGAATAGATTCTATATTACTAGTGCCCCATTAAAAAAAAATAAGCTTTGTTTCCCTACGATAAGAAAGATTGATGCGCGAATTACTTTATCACATATTTTAAATAAGCCAACATCTTGGTAACATTTATTGTCTTATAATATGTAAAATTTGTATGAAATAATGATATTTTCAAATTTGTATGCATAGTGAGTCTAAAATAAGGTAAAGTTTGCGCTTCTTCACGACCTTCATGATTCGCGAGGTGAGCCAGCTGCGCGCATTGTCCTACGTCATCAACAACCGGGTTGAATCGAATAAAATCTTTCTAAATTATCTTAGAAATATTGAGAGATATAAGTCCCATATTATATAGTAATTGGTAGAAATGCTACGATAGAAATTTATGTTTATATTAATAATATGCTCATTTTAAGCCGAGCGAACACTGCAAAACAAATATAAAATTTTACATTTCAAGAGAATTTTCCACCTACATAACGTACAAGCCTCACCACAATGAAGCAATAGGTATTCCGCTAAACAAAGGCGGAATCCACCAGAATATTTGTACGAAAATCTGTATTTATTCTATTTCACATTTACGGAAAATAGCGACGAAATCAAGTGGTATAATTGTGCTTTGTGACCTTTTTTTACATATAGATTTAAACATATTTGTTGCAAACAGCCAAGAAAATTGTTTTCTTTATTTATTTTTTTTTCAACCAAAAGTCCCTGCCCTAGTGAAGTTTAACGACATTTTTAAGTGAAGGCAGTTCTTATTTACCTCTTATATTGCAGATATATAATAAGTATACGTCTTATATTTTATAAAAAAAGTTATACTTTGTTCTACTATTCGGACTTTCATTTGAGGACGGTCGGCCAAGATGCGATAATGAACTTTTCGACGATAATGACAATTTTTATCTTTGTGTAATCCTCTATACCCTTGAATCTAACTAATGAAACGAATTAGTTATATTCTACTTTTGTTAAAATTATATGTTGGATTAGTTGCTGGTGGTGCGAGTGTGTTTGGATACATTTAGCTAAACCTAAAAAAAATTGTAAATTTTAGACGCCATTTGTGAAGTTTTAAATATTTTTCCTGCAAATCTGCAGGGAGTAGCAAAAAAATGAAGATATATAGAACAAAGACAATTAAAAAAAAACTAATTTCAAATAAGAAAAAACCTAAGCTTCTAAATTTGGGAACTTTCGTGAAGTTCGTTACTTGGTTACTGGATATATTTTACGGCAGTTGTTTTGTTTTAAATTCTATACAGTAAACTGTTACAATTATTTATTTAGAGTATACGAAGGACAGATTTTGTCTAATTACTGACTCGTCCGTCGCGATAGGTTTGTCGCCTTTGACTAAAGCTCAATAAATAATATAAGCTCAATGGTCTTTTCGATGTCTTCGTTTGTATTCAGATGTGAAAACTCTTTATATGTCTGCGTGCTCACACCCTGTTTGGTTATTACCATCTTCTTCTTTTTACTTTAACGAGACGCTTGAATAAATAATGCTTTGAAAGTAAAAACGCAAAACAATACGTCATGCAATAAAAATGTATGTAAGAAATTGCCCGAACTTGGTCAAACTTTTAAATATCATTAATAATATTATGTTTTCTTACACACAGAGAGGAACAACCAGTTTAACAAGGTGATATGTCGTTGACCAATAACTTTGCCGGTTTATCAACTGTAGATGTCAAACATTGAATATTAATTTGACATTAACCTTAAAAATGAAATGATCGAATAGTCAAAGGTCATGTAATTATATAATATTTTGTTTAATAAGAACATCTACCAACAATATTTTTGCCGTAAATAAAATGTAAGAAATTAATTTATACGTTAGGTGTATTTTATGTTTCTGTAAGCTTAATGTTAATTAAGACATATTTTTATATTTATAAGGTTATAAACTAATCATATAAAGCACAATTTAATACGTTTTTATGCAACGCAAATTAAGGAAACAATTATTATGCATTCAAAAGAGAATATATCACTATCATAAGACTAACAAGAAAAATAAAACAAATATATATTTTTAACTTATTACTTCACAGTCTTATAACAACAATCTTTATTCAGATTAAATCCTTTACTGCTATCTTCGGAAAAACGCGAGCAAATAAAAAATAAAAGTAATTTTATCGCCTAAGAACAATCCAAATATCATGTATGTTTTATGTTAGTAAACAAAAAACGATGATCCTTTTGATTATACACTGCGCAAAAATATAGCATTCGCATTAATATATTTACAAAATAAATAAATTTAAGGTATTTAATTTCCTTAAAAATTAAATACTGGATTATTTTAATCACTTTTTTAAATATTTGCTATCATTCCTCCTTATGGCTTGACTTTAAGACTTACAATTATGGGCACTATCGGGATATTTAAAATTAACTTTTATTTATTGGGGACGAAGTGGTTCCACCGGAAAAGATCTTTAAATTCTTATCACTGTTATGGGAAAATAAGAATTTGTAGTTCGGTAGTTGTGGTCGTTTGGTCGGATTTAAATAGAGGTCAAATATGGAGAGGGTTGTTTTCGTAGATGGCGTGGTTGACGCGAGCGGTTTTTCTGTTGTTATTTGTTTTATTGTTGAATCAACCGCGACATTGGAGTAAGGAGTAGGAACGGAATTAAAGACTCGTGTAGGCTGGGTGCTAACCGACGATACACCCTTAGTATGCTGTACACCCTCTGATAGATTGCCTTCATTGTAAAGTTGTACAGTCGGAGGAGGCAAATTTCGTGGTGTAGACCACTCTACTCCGAAGCGAGGCACTTCTTGAAATGCAGTCGACCATGATTTACCGCGTCTCCATGTTGTTTGTGGTATTTCCGTTTTAAACTTATTTCCGCTTCCTATATTTTGGCTGTTATGTAGTTGATGTTCGAGCTGCCGCACCGTCGATCCTTTTGTTGTACCTTGGGTAGTTATTGCAGTTTTCGAAGTTGTGACTTCAACCGGCGAGATATTTGTAATAAACACCCCTTTTTCTTTCGGTGCAGTTCCGGTTGAAGGAATTAAGTCAAACTTCAGAGTATCTTCTTTAACGGTAGTTGTAAATGGTCTGTTGGTAGTAGTCCATGTTGGCGAGAATACAGTGGGGCCGTACTGATGTGCCAACGTTTTTATACTTGAGTTCGAGATAGACGTCTTTGTTGATTTGATAGTTGTTGTAATTTGTTTGAGGTTGGGTGCTGGAGTTGTCCACGATCTACTGTACGCGTTGCGATAAGCGGATGGGTATGTTGTTTCCGTTTTTATATTCGAGTTCGAGATAGACGTCTCTGTTGGCTTTTTAGTTGTTGTAATTTGTATGAGGTTGGACGCTGGAGTTGGCCATGCTCTACTGTATGAGTTCCAATAAGTGGTTGGATTTGTTATTTCCGTTTTACTGTTCGTTGGATTTGAATTAATTAGCGATGATTGAGTGTTAAAAGATACATAGGTATTATATTTTTGTAGATTCGGCACGTGAGTTGATACTCCATCAGAAATGCAACATGTCTTATTTAAGATCATCATTTCTTTTTCAAATGTGCCGTTTAAGGAAGGACTTTGCGACAAAGTGTTAGGTAATTTATTGTTTGTAAATATATTTATATTTGAAGCAGGAGTTGTGCTCACAGATGTGCTTATGAATTTTGTTAACTCCTTCATATTTTCTGATTTCGTTTTATCGAAATTCATCATTCTGCGTCTGAACTGATTAGTTTCTATAACCCTCCAAGGTCTTACAGGTTTGTAATATGGTTCTGGTTGCATGGTTGTCGTTGTTGTTGAAGGCTCTGGTCTTTTGGTCGTAAATGGAGCAAGAAAATCATAATAACGGTTGTTTATATTGCTAACTCTGGATTGTGACTGTAACACTTTATGTTTGTAATTATAATCCCTTTCAAAATCGGACTCGAATTTACCACGAACTAATGCAGCTATAGCCAAGTATCCTGGAAGGGATTGATCACTTTGCAGATATGACATACGTTGCACTGAATTAGACAGAGTTGAGTTGAGGGCGGGATACGGATCGTACACTTGCGACGAACGCCCTCTTCCTTCTAAGCTTCCATCTCTCACTGAGAGATTACAGTCGGCCAAATATTTCTTTGGGTTTTGTTTACAATAATTTGGATAGACCACCCATGCAAGGAACCCGTTGCCTTGGAGTCGCGTATGCTCCTCGTATATTGTTTGGGCGCACTCCACGTCGTCGGAGATGTCATCGTCGCGCAATGCCGAGCATGGCAGTCCGCAGGCCTTACCCGCGCCGCACCAGTATATCTGGCTTATTTGTAGAAGGCCGTGGTCGCCGCTGGATGGGTTGCGGGCGGCAGTGTCCAAGCGTGACTCGTGGTAAGCGATGCAGACCCACGTGGCGATGTGTTCTTTTCGTACGCCTAGCTTTAGTAGGTCCCGCGCGAGTTCGCAACGCTCGTAGATCCGCGCGCCGGCGATCGTAAGAAGCGTGCTCGTCAACAACGCGACGCCATACATCTTACCGTGCGTTTGCGCAGCGCAGCCGTGCGATCGCTCTTTTACCTCAGCCTCCCGCCGCGCGCCCGCTCACTATCTGTGTCGCACCCGTATCCAACGGTAATTTTAATTGTTTGAGGTTCGAGCCGCTAAGCATTTTGGAGCGCGGATAATATAATTCAACCGATCGGCACGCGACGATAACCTGTGATTGGACCCCGAGTACGAGATGTGCGGGCGATCATCGTACCGTAGTTGTTCGCCTTGAGAGTGCGTTACAGCGCCAGCGGTGGCTAACGCAGCGTTCGCAAATTCAAAGATTTTCTTAAGAGCACAAATGAACTATCGTAACTCATATTAACTTGATATATCTTAAAACGAAGGTAATTAAAGTTTGAAGTAGAATGTAGTGAAAACTTGACATATCTTTGCTAGTACTTGAGTCAAAGGAATGCTCAATAATACCTAAACAAAATTCGGTTGAGCATCCCTGATGGCAAGTAAATGTTACATGCTTGATTTCCGGGGGTCAAAAGGCAATCCGTTAGCCTCAAATGCCTAATTCCGAGATATCCTATCGTCGACGTCGAGATGACCACATAATTTCCTGCGTCATCGCTTCACCTTCTCGCCATCTTGGTCATTTAAGTGTGAAATTACATCACTATACGATGTATTTACCGCTACGATGTCTTTGTACAATAAATGCGCACCATTTGGCGGACTGAACTTGATTGATTCGATTCGATGACCCGAAAAAATAATGGACAATTATTTATTTTGCTCAAGCATAGCCGTTATTTAGAATTCAATGCGCGGAGTATTCATACCGCTACAACGATTCCGGTGACGTACGATAATAAATTAATCAGATGCGTACACTAGCTTTAAAAACTATTATACAAAGTAAATGTTCGGCTTTCGTATCGTAAAGGAAAAAGCTCGTTTCCTTTACCATAACATAAAAACGTATCGCAATCTCGTTTGTGGATAAAGGATATTGTGAGAGTAAACGTTGTTTAAACGAACCTGTCAAGTATGCAAAGGAAGTATTTAGTTGCTGTTGACTACAAAGACGCATTTTGCAGTAAAATGATTTCAAATATGCTCTTTTATAAACACGGTGAAGGTACGATGTTTGAGTCTGCTTTAGTCATATTCGCTTAGATAACGTATCAAAGCTGCCATTAATGGAAACGCAGACATTGTCTTAACCACGTATAGTTCTTTCGCAAACATGTTTTATTAATGATTTAAAAAAAAACAACGGAATCATTAATGTTTCATCATTCATAACTTTTACCGTTAATAATATTAAAAAATAAAATATTTATAAAGAAATATCAACAGTATTACTATTCAAAAACGTTGTTAAGCAAACTAATAAAAACAGTTAAAAAGCAGCTTAAACTAAACACTTAAAAATAGTTTCAAAGTATAATCCTTGTGATTATTTAGTATAAATTTAACAGCACAAAATGGTACACGATGGTTTTTGCGACGTCAAGTATTTGAAAGATTGTATTTTATATTTGTTGCATTTAGAATTGTGGCTCCCTCTATTTTTATTTAATGAAATAATGTACATAATAAAGCATATTCTTGTTCATATTTAATTGCAAATTTGATTATCATCGTACATTAGTATAATAATAATATATAAGCAAGTAGTCACCAAATGTACCGGCAACCGTACTAAGTAAATTAATATAATAAATTTAATTGGATTAAAAAGGGAATTAGGAAGGAATTTGGTGACCTTGGTCTAGATGCCTTGGTTACGGGCAAAGATCATGATCATTTCAGTGGAGCAATTAGTACCGTTATATATTTTTCTTAACTATATTAAACCGTAGATACCGGTTTGCCATATTTCTTTTTGCTCTTTCTGCATAGACCTATCGGAGCATTAAGTAAGTTATACGAAACAGCTTTACAACGTATAATACGACACCCGTGATAGTGCCTCTTACTATACATGTATGAACACGGCGCAGTGCAAATAAATAAAACCTTAGCTAATTTACATTACAAGTCCGCCATTTAGACAGGTAATTGCGGATATTAAGTTATTTATGCTGACAACGCGGGATTAGCATCTATAGTATGTTAGGGGTGAATTCAGTTGAAGACGCAAATTTTTTTGACGAAAACAAAACATTTTTTTTTATTTTTAATGTTGATTGTCATGTGCGATTTACAAGGATAAACAAGGAATTCACGAATCTAATTTCGATATAATTACCAGCGTTGTTCTTATGGGAATAAACAAGAGAAAGAAAATATTTACGTTACGCAACAAGTTGTCTATTGTGAGTTATAACAACGTAACGGGAAAGAAAGCAAGTACTAACAATAACACAGCCGCGTGTGTCTTACAAAACCGGCGTAATGTATACTTTCATACATATTTATATAGTAAACTAACAAATACCGTAATACATAGAAAGTAACCAACATATATTGAAACAAGACGACTTATCGTTAGATTCTTTTCTCAAAAAGTTTATTGAAAGGGCAATAATAAATTTGTATGCTGTAAAAACGTTTATAATGTACTTACATCGTCACTTATGATATTTTAACTTAGTAATGCAGAAAAAAACTAGTGTTATCACAAAAAAATTTTATGATGAGTGTTGATTTACCTTCATTTGTGCCGTAAATGAATCGTTGTTATATTTAGCTTTAGTGTTCTATAGGCATAAATCCCTGTCATATGATTAAAAAATTTAGTACTGTTGTGGTAGTCAAGCCATTGCGTTTATAATTCTTCAATAACTATACGAATAGCTTTAAGAAAAGAAAAGGTAATCGCTTTAAAACTTTCTACAGTAACAGAACTTGGACTTGTTGTCAGCAATAAAATAACACAATATGCGTATATATTACAATGTCAATTATAACATGTAATAGAAAAATTTTGCTGTAGCAAGTAAACAATTTGTTTAGTACGTAAAAGGGAAATGCTATGTAGTGTTCTATAGACACTGCTTATAAAGACCTCATTGACACTCCTATTGAATAAATATGGTCCAGTTTTATGACTCGGGCCATGAGTGCTTATTTAAGTTTAAAAAAGTTTTTTAGCATTAATAACTGAATATGACACTTACCAACACAGTTATAAAGTTCTATTGCACCTTTCAATAAACAACCATCCTCTTTATTGATTCCATTGGTAACATTCAAGCAGAAGCATCCATCGTCGTTATTCAAAAACCATTCGTTGGCCGCGAACCTCTTTACTGGTACGTCCTTGTATTCAGTATCGTATTGGTACCGAAGTTCCACAGATCTGTTGGTGCGTGACATTAATATAAACCATTAAATTGCATCATGGGATAACTCTATGGTTCTGCTATAGATATTAATGATGTAAGGTACGGTTAATAGATTACCACTACCTATGTTTACAATATTATTTTAGTGAATTTATATATATATATATAGTTTTTTTTCCTATTTTCTTACATATAATAAATATATCTAAATTCTTAATACAATAAGTATTAACAAAACGTAAGTCGCTTAAAAAAAAATTATTCCGCTATATTTTATTTGACGATTTTAGTGAAGCAAGCTGTAAAAGACACAATTTGCTTCACACACAAAAGATGTCATTTGTAAATTTTTAATATAAGAATGTCATATATTATTAATGTTTATTACACGTCATACAAAGTTAAATATATCGACAATTTTATTAATAGATATTTGATCAAATTGAACTGACCCAATATGTAGACAGATATTTAATTATCGGTTTGCTGCGTAAAGAGGAATAAAATGGATCGAGTAATCCATAAGGATGATGCTCGCAAATCACGTTCTGAAAGAACATTTTAAATGATTTTCTTTAGTACATTATCATACTTAGTTCTTGTGTTACGCTATAGGGATTAATGCAGTGATTTTTTGATAACTAGTAGTATTTAAATATATTTAAATATTCTTCATTAAAAACGATAATTTTAAAAAACAAATTCATTCAAGCCCTACAGACAAGTAGTTTCTGTTGTTTTTTTTATAAAAAAAAATTTTTCAGCTTCAATATTTTACAAAGAAGAAGTTGGTTACTGTTTACTGGATTTACAGTTTATACATATCTATACAACACGGTAGTCTTAAAATTTACAAATGCTTAACATAGCGAACACAAAAATTGATCTTTATTTCACTTTATGCGGAACGTTTTCCATACCGGTAGAGAAAAAAAAGAAATGTATTCATTTCTCGGTTGAAGAAGCTCATTGGCTGTAAGTATTCTTTGAAAAATTAAAGGAGAAAAAACGCGTCACTGGCATAAATGAAAAATACCAGTGTTGGCCGGCATGGATGAGTCAAACAAAAACATATTATATAAGCGATAAAACATTCAACAGCGAACAATATACTTTGTTGCATCGGGATAATCCGAAGCACTTAATTTTTAGCAAGTTTAGCATTCATGAGTCTCAAGATACAGATACAAACTATAGGAGCTGCGCGTGGTGGTGCATTTGACATGAAACTACGTGGTCTACGCCGACCTCGCCCTAATAGACGATTAAGAGAGAACATGGCGTTCTAGGACACAAATTCCCTGCACATATTGGCATCTACATAGTTGTTTCATTAAGTTATATTGCAAGTCGAGAGAGGGAATTGTTTTGAACGTTAATAGATAGCTTAATCGAGAGTATGCGTTGGCGGAAACATTTTAACGTTAAGCTTTGGTGCATTAAATATACAAATTTCCGAATATGATATTACATAGAAGGAGACTACAAGAATGAGCGATGAATACTTTGATTTAAAATATAAAAATATATATGTGGTTTCGGATTAATTTTTGCAACAATCGCAACTTAATCTCATTTTGTTGATTAATGGTTACGCGAATAATATATAGCAACTAAACATAAATACAAATAATGCACTTTTGATTTTTGAATAAAAATAAACTAAGTAATAAGTAGTAAAAAAATATAGAGGCTTGTATTTTATACATGGCACAACACTACTTCGGAAATCGGCTTACTGATTTTCAAACAGAATTTTGCTAATGGACAGGGGGAGGCATAGGGATGAACTTGCCTGCATATATCGGTGTTGATTGCATACAGCGGTTTGTCCTCGCTTATAAATGGATTATATATCCCGGAGTCCGTGCCGTTAATCATGTTACAAACACTGGGCGTTGTTTCTTCACCATCTTCCACGCTATCGTTCATCCAATATTTGAAGTACGATGACCCATTGAATGATATAATGCGGGCCAAATCTTCTGGGTTATTAATTCCTCGATGTACTTCATACACCATACTTGGCTGTTTTCTCTATAGGACGAGAATGAGAAAGTTTGATTATGAATAAAAAGCAATTTAAAAAAGTAATTTTATCAATCCGACGCTTCAGCTGCTGCGGGTGAATCCCAGTTTAAAATCCATAATTCGCTATTGGTCGAGGTTAAAGAAAACATCGCGAGAAAAAACTTGTCAAGTCTGTAAATCAATAAAGGAACCTCGTGAGCGAGTAAGCTTTTCCTTGTATACATCGTGTTTTCTCGCTGAACTTCTGAACATTGGATATTATTCGTTTTTAAAATAGTTAACGTATGGCACACTACTCCAATCATTTATTATTTATCACAAATTTGATTAAAGGAATAACAGAAATTATTGCCCGGAATATTTTAACCACTGGTTAGTTGAAATTTTGTGAATATCTACATACGAGTAGTCATTCGTAATAATGCATTTATCGATGAATAGAATTTCTAGTAATTTCAAATAAATTTCCTAGGATTTAGCAAAATCCAGCCCAATAAACTCGTGTAACGCAAGCCCTATCGCCCGTAAGTGGAATGCTTTGATGTACATGTTCAATTATCGTACTGTTTATCGCTTGATTAAAACGGGAATTATTGGAAAACTGAATTCATTTATTTTCGCTCATTCTGTTTGATGGATTATAGCTTATTATTTCTGTTTAAAGCTCTCGAAATTGAATATGAAATAATTGAATTCTTTGTTGCTTCATTAGTGACTAATTATTTATGTTAGTTGTATATTAAAACGAGTTTAATAAAAATCGTATCCTTCATTTATAAATATGTCAATCATTCTCCAGTGAAACGTTTCGTTTGTTACGATATGTTCTCAAGTGTTACAGTGCTTTACTATACAAGTGTAATGGTAATAACACAAGAAACTTTTTTGTTGCAGTATTTTATTTTTATGGAGTAGGCGGTCGAACGAGCAAGTGGCTCACCTAATGGAAAGCCATATTGGCATTGCATTTAAAACGTCAAACAATTTGCAAACGCCTTAAGATTGGAAGGCAATGGGGAGGGTAAGGTAGGAAAAGGGTGAGGCTGGAAAAGAAAGGAGGAGGAAAGGGGAGGCCACCGGCCACCTTACTCGCTGGACGAAACACGAAAACACCAGCACTTCCACTTTATGCAGATTTTCTTTGAGGTGGTGGTAATTAGCCGGTTCGAGGCGGCCCGTTCAGTAGCGGAAGCAGCTGCGTGGCTCTACCACTTTCAAAGTCAAAGTCAAAATACTTTATTCAAAATTGGATTGGTTTACAATCGCTTTTTGACGTCTAATGATTCTACC
>DWHO01002056.1:0-14019 GCA_018247575.1 Eurytides lysithous rurik | reverse complement strand
GTGAAAGAGGGAAGGAGTTGAAGTGAGGGGGAGTAGAAGGGGAGGGGATGGAGGAATGGTAGAGAAGGGAGTGGGAGAGAAAGAAAGGGGAGGGAAGGGGATGAGCCTGATCACCTCACTCACTGGACGAAACGCGGCAGAAACGCGGAAGCAAAAAAAGCAGCTGCGTGGCTCTACCAGAGTAAAAATATTAAAACAGACCGCTGACCAATATAAAAATGATCTCAATAAACAGGTCAGCTGTTAGGGTTGTCTACAGAAATATATTGGATGTTTTGCGGCGACAAAATTTTTCGAACAACACTCAGCTATAATAATAGCCATTTAAAAATCCGTTCTTATAACGTGATTGTTGTTGTCCTTTATAAAATTCGAAACGTATTAAAAGATTCAAAATCTTCGTGGAAGCAACTTTTAAAATCCGCAATAAGAATTGTAATAACAGGTTCTCAAACTGGTGGCGGTTTTTGATTATTTTTTGGGATCAAGTGATGTAGCGAAGAAGTCTTGAGCCTCATGATCAAAGACATTTTTGCTCTTACCAACAGAGTACCAATCAGAATGAGTTCGACTTTGCGCTGCACCCGCCAACCCTCAGGGTGCTTTAGAGTTGATACTTTAGAGCGGAGTTTTATCTGTTTTTGCGTGAGCCTTTTACATACATCAACGACGTGGATCAACGCCTAGATCCGAAAAAAAAATTCTACTTTGTATGGCATATGTATACTTGTCTCGGGTAAGCTTTGGACTGACGACTTGAATCGTTAGAGCCATCAACTCGCTAACCTTTGAAGAGACAAAGCGGCGATACTAGAAGGTTGTACTCCTGATTGCAAGCCAGATACCTACCTACTCATAATAACACAATGCCAAATAAAAAAAGAATGAAATGATCCGATATGGAAATCCACGCGAGCAAAACTAATGTAAAAATGAAGAAAGTACTTCTATAATAATGTTAAATACAACTGTGTTTGTTGGTTTGTTCATCTTGCAAAAGCAATGCTGCAAGAGATCGGAACAATATCTGCCATAGTTGTAGTATCCAGATGTAGTGTGGCTGACTTAGGCTTTTTTCTCTTAACATTTATAAAATCTTTGACATATTTCAAATACGCAAGAGCTAAACCTGGAGCAAAACTATATTTTTGAAATCAAAGCGAAAACGTTGACCTTTATATATCTGTATGCTGTCGCATGCTATTAAAGGCTAAAGTGCCAAATAGGGACAGAGTTTTATAATAAAGTAATAAAGATTCTGGAGCGTACCTTCAATTTCCACGTTCTCTCCACTCGAAGAGTCGGAAGCGTCATCTTCTATTTTCTTCTCCGTGACAATCGTCACGCTGTTCTCCCCGAACTCGTTGCCGTGGGACCGCTTGTCCGTCACCGAATGAAACTGTGGCCAAAAGGAAACCCTGTTAATAAAATCTTACAAAGTTTGGTGCAGTTACTTCTCTAAGTGGTTGGACTCTTGTGGGTCCATTTGGGATAGCCGTTGCATTGCTAGTTATTCTACCATCAAGGCTATGTGTAAGCTTTAGTGTATTTTGGTTTGAATGGGAAGTGTCAACAGTTGTCATTCACAAAGTGAATATCACAAAGTTACTCTACGATGAGAGTTTTAAAACTATATTTCGGAGAAAACCTAAGTCCAAGGTCAATAACTTTATTAATATTTATTCACGTGTTTCCAGGCTGTTTTAAGAGATTTATTTAGATCAGTCCTTCATTTTTTAGAAGACAGATAAATTTAAGTTAGATAGAACCGACTCAGTATGTATATTTATACATGATCAAGCTACGCTACGGTTTGGTGCATTCTGTTAACAATATTCCGATATGAAAAAAATAAATGTGTTGTTGGTAAGATCCCATATACGAGAAATATGAAATAAAAACATTGTACTCAAAAACTTGTTATTAAACACTTTGATGACCGTTTGGCGCAGATGCTAGGCTATTGACTTCGACGTCGCAGGTCGTGGGTTCGAATCCCACCCTGGGCAAATATTTTTACGAACTACAGATAGTTGTTTCGGATCTGGGTATGTGTCCGCGTAAAATTTATGTATGTAAAACGCTCTTATAACACAAGATATTTCTATCTTACAAAAGGGGCAGCGTTTTTTTAAACTAAAAAAGAAAACACGCATTGACAAGCTTTGTGTAATTTTAAGCGAATCAGTTTTTATTTATTTAATAAGTTTCAAGACTCAAGTCTAAGGACATCGTATATATTACAAGATGAACTTAATAATATTTCATTTCGAATATAAATTATATAAATATTATAGCTTAGGTCAGTTTGTCCTGAGACCAATTTTATTACGTTGATCTCAATTTTAGAAGGAAATACAAAGTGTTTTATCCATTTAAGGTTTCATTTCATAAGCTCTTGCAATATGTTTCCAGGCATATTGCGGAGTATGACAATTGAACACCGGTCAGAAGCTTTTACGACACAGTCACAATCCGTTGCGTATTAGCAGTACGTTGCATGCTAAACTCTAAGCCAGTGATTAATTAAATGCAGAGCCAGAGATATAAAGAACTAAAATATACAAAGCACACATCATGTTACGAAAGGCTACATTACTCGCAGAAGTACAAACGGCTTGCGAAAAAAGTTCCACAACACTAATGTTTATGTAGTAGTTGATAAAGTGTTGTGTAATATTGTTTCTTCACTTTGTTATTGGTACATTATTTGTCTTGGGACGAAACAAATATATATATATATTGGGAAGCGATGTTTTTCGCTTCCTTACCCAACAGAAACCAAAAATCAAGCGTGGCAGATGTAGACAAGGCAAAGTATTAATGTAAGGGTGTTACTAATTATTACGGTGCTAGAGCCACGCTGCAGCGAATAGAATAAGTACAATTACCTCACAGAAAATCGGCGTTAAGTGGAGGTGTTTGTGCTCTCGCGTTTCGGAAATGAGGTGGTCGGAAAATACTCATCTTAAAGATCGGCAACGCATTCTCATAGTAATAGTGATGATATTCGAGATAATTCCTAATGGCATTAAGTCCACCCAATAATACCATTGTTTTTTTGGTTTTTGCTAAAATTATTATAAATAAACAACTCAGACAGACTGCAAAAAGGCCCTATCCCGGGCCGGACTGCAAAAGGCCCTACCCCTATCACGTAGAAAGTTAATTATTACTAGTTAAAGTTTTTTATATGAATTAGGCTGCAAAACGATCAAGCGGCTCACTTGATGGTACATGATCACCGCCGCCCATGGACATTTGAAACATTACAGATTCATCGCCAGCCTTTAAGGGAGGGAAATTTTCAAATAGGGGGCAGGAGGAGAGAGGGCATGGAAGGAGGGGATGGAGAGAGAGGTAGGAAGGGAAGTAAGAGAGGGAGGAAGGGGCGAATCGCGGCTAGCCATCGCGGAAGCCAAAACACTTCCATTTTACGCCGATTTGTTACGAGGTCGTGGTACTTACCCGATTCAAGCCGGCCCATTCAGCAGCGGGAACAGATGCGTGGCTCTACTACCGTAAAAAGTCAAAGCTCTAGTTAAAGTCATTATTAGTTGATAAAATTTACTTTGGGTGGGAAGCGAGACCATGAGTCGCTACTTCAAAGCCAACATTAGGTCCACCATCCGAGTCATTCCCTGATTATCTTTACTATTGCCGTAAGGCCGCTAACCTAACTGTTTCATAACAGATTCTGGACATTGCACTGGGTAATGCCATTAACCTGGGCTATTTCCTTTTTGTCCTAGAAAAAATCAGCGGTTTTTCCTGATTGCTATTTCCAAAGTAAGGCTGCTAACCTAATTGTTTCATAAGAGATTCTGGCCATTGCACTGGGTAATGCCATTAACCTCGGCTATTTCCTTTTTGTCCTGAAAATGTTATCAGTGGTTTTTCCTGTTTGCAATTTTCAACACGCATAATAGCCCAGTTGACTTTAAAAAATACTGTGATATGATAATTCTTTGCTTTCACGTTAATTCTTTTCTAATTTTGGTTAGAATCTTACCGAGCAAAGGTAAACTTTGTCCCATGTAAAAATTCCGAAAGATTCTTCAGACAAGTGTTTCTTAAGGGCCTTGGATATATTCATTACTTAAATAAAAGTATAAGTCGTCTATTTCTAATTGGTGGTATAGGGAGTAAAACTTTAGGACTTTTAATCAAGAGAAACATAAAAAAGTTGTTCCATGTGTTTTTCAAAAAAAAAATCAATTTGGCCTGATAGTAATTAGGCAGAGTTACGTAGCAATGTCAGGATCAACAAGTTTTAAAATAGGATCGAACGTTAAAATCAAAAATCGTCGTCGTTAGAACCTAATATCTAACCTAATAATCAAACCAACCACCACCAAGTCATGATCCTCATACTAAATAGTTCGTGTTCGTGTTCCTAAACATGAAAATATAACTCATGTTTAGCATCCAGTTATCATGTACGCATCTTAAAAAGCGGAATCTCGTAATCCGTTTACAAGAACACTATATCTTTGAGCGTTACCTGTTATGGCAAATCAAATTCGCCGCCGATCGCTAACAACAGCGACAATGATCTCCCGCTAACAATCTAGGGAAATAGATATCACTGAGCTAACGCATGATGCGGTCGCTAAACGATATAGAAATCCACATTCTCGATCTGGCTCCACGCGTTGGACGCGTGAAGAAAAACCTTCCGTTTCACCACAAAGTTACACGGCACGCTCGATTCAATACAAATATGTTTTTCCTAGAGGTCTCTTCAAATAGGTGCGGAATTCGCGCGAAACAAGATGGAAGACATGTTATAATGGTGATATAACAAAAACGAATGGCCTTAGAAGAATTGTAACAGTGCATATATTATTAGGTTTACTAAGATAGAACTTCTTCTTCTTAGACTTGACCATCTGTGGAACCATTCATGTGTTCAGATGAATTTTTCTCTTGTGACCTATTTATTTAAGCAGTCTCTTAAATATCAACAAGGCATTTGAAAACTAGTCTCTCGAAATCCATAGACGGTAATCAGGAATCGTAAATTTCTATTTAATTTATTTACCTACGTCGACAACTTGAAAGAGATGCTTAAAATGTATAGTTACATACCACTTACATAGTTTACTCTAGTCTTAATACTTAGATAGTTCTAATAATCTAAAAATTTGTATGTCATTCCATCTCGACAATGGCTTAAAGGACTCGGACGAAATTAAGCTATGACTGTATCACCTGAAACTTAACTGAACTTGAATTTGACACATGTTACTTTTTAGACCTGTTCTAACTACTGTTTTTATTAATTTATATTCAAATCAAGCTCGTTAAAAATTAGGGAAGAAATCATTTTATAGGACACCAAAAATATATATTTCCTTTATCAAACGTGTAACCCCGCTCATGTGTGTAACGCCTAATATTTATCAATGACTTAACATAGTATTTTATTGTTCATTAGGAACTGTTAGAGTTAGATATATTCGGATTTATCGTACAAAGTTTGCTC
Organism: Eurytides lysithous rurik; assembly: GCA_018247575.1. Taxonomy (NCBI): domain Eukaryota; kingdom Metazoa; phylum Arthropoda; class Insecta; order Lepidoptera; family Papilionidae; genus Eurytides; species Eurytides lysithous. Next base: position 8,531 of record DWHO01002056.1, on the reverse strand, counting down.
ACCGAGATAACTTTATTATCTGCGTATCAGACTTCAATGATTACGTAATCAATGTTGATGCACAAATATTTCTGCGAATTGAATAATTAATTTGACTGTATATAGATAGATGTTAAAGTTGGTATTCCGTAATTCATAATTAAAGATATTTTTGAGTGGGTTAATTTGTTTGTATGCTCTTTAATAATTAACACAAACGGAATCACATTTAACGAAGTATAATTTTCTAAGTGGTAGGGCTTCTATGGAAAGGTCACCTGGGGTGGTACCACTACATTTTCAGTTAATCTACCACTAAGCAGTAATGTGTAAGCTCTACTGTGTTCCAATTTGAAAGGCAATGTGAACAATGTCATTACTGGGTACTGATAGTAGGTAATGATGAACATAGTGTAGGGTCTAACAAGTGTTGTATGGTACTAAGCCGACGGTGCTGAGCGTAGACGAAAATGTTGTTAACAAATCTCCGTTACCAAACGTAACGTGGGTAGTACATAAAACATCATTTTCTAACTAAAGTAAAAAAAAAAGAAACACTAAAAGCTAACCAACTAAAGTCTATACTTTTAACGTTAAAATTATTTACATAAATTTTTAGGATGGATGAAAAAATTGATGTAAACGTTTCGTGTCTGGTGGGATTCTTAGGTTCAAACCAATATAACATCCAATTTAAATTGCAGATTCCATTCGAAGTAACGCTCATCCAATTAAATAAAAGCACAGATTCTGGCTGTTGGACAAATATGGAATAGATAAATTCTGGCAATTCGATAAGTTTACGTTGTATATAATCTATGTTGTCAGATGTAATGAGTGCAGAGCTTATTATCAGATGTACCCAGGCTTTTATTTTATTTAAAAGCAGCGACTTAGAAGTAGAAGAATTGATGAAAGTAATTAAAGTACAAAAATCTCCCAATCAGCCTTGTTTTTTGAAGGATACAGAAACCAAAAAAATTAAACAAAGATCGTGTAATGTGCCTGATGTTAAGCAAATAGCAAATAAAATTGCGTAACGAGATGCACCAGCAAACACAAAGACACTAATTCAACAAATGACCCGTAAGTAGAAACGCGTTTTAAAGTAATTTCAGTAATACACATTTTTCGTTGTTTGCACAACACTCGACTTGTAAGAAGGATTCATGTTCCAGATTCAAGCTATAGTTACATAAAGAGATCCACTGAGCGCAGATATTTTAAAACCTATTGCAAGGGGATACAGATTAAAATACAATGCCCCACGCGAGGCTGCTTAAGTAGGTTATGATTTAATTTCTTATAATGCAACTGCGTATACCGAATGATTTTTATTCAACCTATTTTGTTTTGGTATTTGAAGGTTATTGTTCATCGTAAATTCTCTAGTTAGATCATTTAATAATATTAATATTCCTTATCATTAAAATAATAAATAATAATTTAATAAGTTTTAACCATATCAGGTAACATGTGATTTGGAAAAATTAAATACTTAATAAAAATTGAACGTACTCACATGAGACCTGCGCAGATGTGAGAAAGACTTATTATGCAAAATAAGATATTGCCTTTTATTTTTTTTTTGTCAATCACATATAATGAACACATTTATTTTATTATAGAAAGGCATTACATTTTTGTAACACTAAGCTATTGCATTCTTCACTCACCCAATTTCCAAATATAAGCATTTTCGATTCGCGTCGCAGGTTTTGGTAGTCCCTGACAGCGCGATAACAATTAATGTCACAATGGGACATCGCACTCGACTTCCTTAACGCCTTTTGCTTATTTCCTTTTGATGAGTTATTGTAAATATGCTTTTTGGCTTTAATAACACCCCTTTAACAGATCACTTCAAATAGCACATACAACAAAATCGGAAGCTATGTAAGAAAACTGAATTCTTTTGGATATATGCCTTTTGGCTTCATTAACGCCCTTTCAATAGATCTTTTCAAGTAGTATTGACCAAAGTCAGGCCAGAAGTGATATAAATAAGCGTCTACATTTGTTGTTACGTTTCAATACTAGATCCAACAACCGTACGCCAACCGAAATTGCAATCGACTGACGAGTTGTCTAACTATCGGACTAGAAAAAAAAACTTACGATAGAATTCATAAAAAAGTGTAAGTCAACTACATTGTATTCGAGAGACAATGGATTTATTTCGGCAAGCGCCCCGTTCACTTTGTCACTTTTTGTCATTTCGCCATTCGATTTGTTGGTGTCCCACGTGGTGTCAGCGTTGCTTTAGCTACGTTTGTATACAAGCCTTTCGTTCATCGCTTGGAATTGTTTGCGGAAATTTCGGTTTCCATACAGACGAATGTTAAATTTTGAATTTCATATCTTTTTATAAGAATTCATTCCGCTGCCATGAATTCAGTGAAGTTTTACAGAAGTGAAGGGGAGGGAGGATTAATTCCAAAAAAATAGTTTTTTTTTTACATGAAGTAAAACTTACTGTGATCGTGACAGTATGAAGCAAAACTTATTACTTTATCTACTAAAAGTATAAATTTACAAAGATTAAACTCAATCAGATAAACGATGTACCAACCAATAAAGCGAATGTACAAATACAACATGTTTTATATGTTAATAAGAAGATTAATATTTAGTTATATAATCAAACTATTCTTCGTTGAATCCTAAACAATAGTCGCTATAGATAATTGCATAAGACTGTTTCTAGGGAGGTTTGTTCGTCGTTCGATTCATTGCCACGATTACATAACGAAACGGTGTAAGCACGAAGCGAACGCATCACCGAAAAATGGTCATTAATGCCGTAACGTCTTGTTTGCGCCATATTAAGCTGGACGGGTCGTGGAACTCAATGTTATTGCGATAGATAACAGAGTAAAACACACGCCATTTATTATCGCTAAAGACCGTTCTCGTTACAATAAAGGAACTGCGATTGCGATTTGATTCTATATTCGTCGACCGATTTAGTGCGTTATATTTGCGACCAGCGATCATATCTCATTGAGGGTTCATCTCTCAATTGGACTGGTTTATTTCTACTTTACTTCTCCTATATAAAATTATTGATCTCTAAGTAAAAAAAAGGGGTAGCTAATTGTTTCTCTCAACCCTTTTATCGAATTTAGGGCGCAAATAATAAAAAGTGATTGATTATTTATTATGAAAGTATTCTAACATTTTTTTTAAATACAGCAATTTCAGGCCTTAAAAATCGTAGAATTAAATATACAGAATTACATATTTATTTCTACGATAATGCATTTATGAATAAACATAACTAACAGATATAAACAAAATGAGCACAGAAATTTATATGAATAAAATTAAATACGTACGAAAAAAATGTATCTACAGACAAATAATTTCAATTTATTATAATATGTATTAACCGATTTCATACAAGTCCTACTTAGTTTTAAGGGCATATTCGCAGTACAAAGTGCAACCAGAATGAAGTTTCTGAGGATACCTCAACCTTCTGTGGAATAATTATGATATACCGCATACAACAAAATTATGCATAATTAGGGAGACCTCATAAACTACTCGTCAAATTTCGCTTAAATTTATATGGGAGCACATGACAAGTACCAGCTTTCAAATATGATAAGAATCGTCAAAATCGGTACACCCAGTAAAAGTTATGAGGTAACACATAAAAAATACACTCATACGAATGAATTGAGAATCTCCTCCTTCTTTGAAGTCGGCTAAAAACTATAATGGTATATATAAATTATCCAACAACAGCTTGTCATATGAACGTTGAATAAAGTTACAGGTTTTACCTGCTTCCGACAGCTAAATATATAATAATTTATGAGAGTGTAAAATAGCTATAGTCGGCATGCTTTATATTGTCATCTCAAGAAATAAATGTTTGATACGTTTATAAAAGCGCTTATATAGGTACAACCTGAAGAGGACAATGATACAAATCGTTTTTTAGTGTCAAAACCTTTTTTTTTTTTGGTGAAGAATCTTTGCCATGTGCCGGAGAATTGACAGAAGTTTTATAATTGCCTGATCGATGGCTTGGGACACCGTGGAGGTTTTTTTGATTACACACTTACGGCACGTTTATTTCTTTTTAATTGTGAAGTCATAGCAGTGGACCACTTGATCGCAGAATCCTTTTAAGAGAGCAGTTAACGTGGAATAGGCAACTTAAAACTTTGATGACTCCTCCGCATTCTATCTCACCCTCGTTGCCTCGTAAGGCCTAATCACAGATGGCAATCGTACTATTTTACGGTGACCTTGTAGTATCGTTTAACCATTTAGGTGATGCGCGATTTAGTTGTTTGGAATGTAATTTGAAGAAGTACTGAACTAGTAAGAAATTATTTGGAAAAAAGTAAATTATCAACGTCATTAAGTCTGTCGAATACTTTACGTTACGTTTTTAAAGAAAACAAATTGGTTTCATTCAATGACGTTAAGTAAAGTATTCACGTAAACACAAAAAGTAGAATTTGGTACCTGCATTGTGAATTGTCAAAGATTCGTTTTTTTATGTGGCAGTAACAACATTGGTCTAGTGAAACTCAACGAAGTCCTTGTTTCGTTTCCTAGTATTATATGCGTAATGACTTCGATGAACAACTATATAAGTCGTCGTGTTATAGAATCGTAGAAAGGGTGTCGGTATGTTTAAGCTAAGACTATAAGCTTGAGCACTTCAACAGTGGCATGTTTTATCTCAATTAGTTCATCAGTTTCTGAGGCATTTATTGAAAACGGCATGACAATGTATGCTGGATCAAGTAAATAAAGTAAGTAGCAGCCTATATACGTGACAATACTGAGCGCAGACCGAGAGATGATAGAAAGGGTACAAGGACAAAAACCGTCCAAGTGCGGATCGGTGGACTTTATTTAAGAAACATTTTTTTATTATTTCATTAATATACAGGTTTCCTCACAATGTTTTCCTTCACCTTTGCACACGTGTTAAACAGGTATTTAAAATTGTTAATTATAATGTAACAAATGCATACATGCCCAGCGATTTGAACTCAGGGTACTCAAGTATATTGAAGTAAACGTGAGCGCCCGGACACTGTCCTTCCATGGGTCAAGTGAAATATATTTATACAATTAAAATATTTTATAATATATTTATGAAACATTTTAATTTCCTTATTGCCAAGCAGTGCAGTGCGTACTGTGTTATTTAAAAAAGAGTCATCGGATTAAAAATTGAACCGAGGTCTAGCCAAAACAACACGTCTAATACAATAAACTAATAAGGAACAACGTGCCGTGCGAGCATCAAAGGGAATCTTATCTTGAAAATGATATGGAGCAGATTTTAATCGTGGGAAACTGGTATACTTAACCCACTTAGATAGCAAAAGTTGATAGGAAATCGTTAGATCTAGTGTTACATAAAAAATGTATGTCGTCTGAATGATCACAACAATGAAAGTGTGTTTGAAAATAAACAATGGTTGGGGCAGATTTATCTTCGTCTCGATTCAGATTAAATATAAATTGCAAATAAATGATCTTTAACTAAGAGAATTTTATCCAAGAAAAAATTTTGATTAATTAATTTTTATTTTCGTGTGTTATTTTTCTGTTTGAGTATATTGTGGCTTATAACTATTGTATAGACTGTAAACCTACATAATATTTTGAACTGGTGAGCCCCTTTTTTATTTTTTTAAAATCACTTCCCTTATTGTAGGTTAGAATTGTGTTACAAGGGCTTTTTACACATAATACATAGATTTCACATTTTTATTTTTATAGAGTAGTCGGACAAACGAGCAAGCGGCTTTTTAAATATAGTTTAAAATTTGTAACTTTACTTGAATAGTCAGTGTTAGTCACTTCCTTCTCTTTCATTCCGGTTTGAAGGTCATTGTTGTGTTTTATTATTATTACTATCATTGTTGCGTTAGCTGGGTAGCTCTACGCTCTACGATTTGTTAAAGGTCCATCGCGTTATTTAAAATTTTGGTCAAGATTTGTTGCTTACTCCTGCTATCCCTCGACCGATCAAAGAACGCCAAGACCGCACAGCAAGTGCAGGGGGTAGTTAAAATTCTCGACCTCGTGGATATAAATAATTGATTTTAATGTTAAAATCAATCCAATTTGATGGTTGGAAGACCGTTTGGCGCAGATGCTAAGCTATTTGCTTCGGCGTCGAAGGTCGTGGGTTCGACTCCCTCCCGGGGCAAATATTTGTACGAACTACAGATATTTGTTTCGGGCGGACAAACACTCTGGGTGTTTGTCCGCGTGAAATTGATATATGTAAAACGCCCGTATAACATAAGATATTTCTATCTTACAATAGGGACAGCGTTTATTAAGAAAAGAGATAAAAATAAATAAAATAAAAATAAAAAATTAAAATTTAGCAATCTACTAGCTCTGCGATCGACAAAATAAGCCGTTCCCTCTAGAATTGAAAGCGCAACTTTTTGTCTTTGTACTTAAACAAATGTAAAAGCCGTTGGAATCCCACACGTAATGTGAAAACTATTCGATTGCAAATGCGCATTCCGCAAATAGATCGGGAGTCCTGCAGCGACAGACGGACAGACTGTGCGGGGTATTTCGGGACCGACGCCGCGTGATTCATCCGGACGTGTCGTCGGGGGGCCTCGTGTTTACTTTAAAATTTAACAGCGTCCGCATAGCGTGGGACGTCTGATCTCCCGCGTCTGTAATGAAACGTATTGTATAACGTATCACAAGCGTTCGTTCTGTTATTGTTTACCATTTCTGTACGTCTACGCTTGTACTTTCAAAATTAATACCCTTGTTTCACTCGGTAAATTCATTTGGCCCCTCCGATGAAGCTGGAGCTGCGCGATATAAGGGGAAGAGTATCGGGGCCATTTTCGTCCCTTGCGGCAGCCGAGTTTGTTGATAAAAATTATGTTTTATAAACAACTTGGAATATGTTTGTATAATACTTAGGTTTTCATTGTAATGCAACGTAAACAAATGTAAAACAGCTGTATTAGTCTTAATGATTATGCTGCATTAGGTTTTAATATTTTTTGTCTATTAGTCAGTTCTTGATGAGTTCAATGAAGATTTAATGCATTTGAATAATTATTTTTTTGTTAATAAGTATACAGGACTGCTATAAACGTCATATACATCTACACGTACAAGCGTTGGATGGCTGTTGACGTCATTAATCTCACCGTTTTAATAGCAGTCCATAGTTAACGACTATGGGAATAAAATTACACTTAGGCTAGTTTTAACATACGCTATAAAAATGTTAAACGTTCAAGCATATTTTTGCATATAGTATTGAACGGTAAATAGTTTTCTATCATCAATTAAAATGATGTACATGCTAACTTACTTTGACACAAAAACCTTTCTTATAGGACAACATTTTGTATTTTTAGATTGATGTTAAAGCCCTTTAAAAGTTAAAAATCTTCATTCATTATGTACCGTACTGAATTTTTGTAGGGACGACGAAAGAACTCGCCCATACTGGCCGATCTCGCCGGACACCTGTTCCCGACGGGTCTCCCACCGGATGCGCTAATTACCTCCAGCCCACTACGTCCGCCGAGCGTATGTCCTTTTACGAATGGAGTTCGGCAAAACGACAATAGAGATGCAGCCTTAGGAAGCCTTTATGACTCGTCCGACCAGACGATCGCCTTCCCAGTTTTTGTTTCAGCTCGCGAGGACTTGTGTTTTGTTAATGTTTCATTGTGTTATATTTCGTTACAGAGATGGGTGGTGATATTAAATTAAAATCGAGCGTGCTGTTGAATATGAGGAGGCTAAAGAGATAAGTTTTAAAATATCAAGCAAGCACAATTAGTTCTTGTTCGGAATTTAACTACAGTCAATCTACTGTAATTAAATTCTGTCATAGTAATAAGTAAGTAAGATATGAATGGTAAATTATTAATGTTTTTTCGCGTGTTCCTTGTATTTCGTGCAAATAATTTTCTCGGTTAAGTGTAATAACTAAGATCTGTTAAGAAAAATAATAGATTGTTGTGAACGATATTTAAAATGTCACGTTTAAACACACACAGTAAAGAGTACACGAGAGATCGAAACTGGAATCTAAATCGAAAAACTTACACCCGTTTCCAATATAAAGTTGTCGGATGAGAATTCGAAAAAGAAAACGGGCTTCGAAACCTGCGCTTGCTTGTAGCTTGTGCACCTGTTGATTCAATAATGGTTTCTAATCACAGGTGATTTTGAGCCGAAATCGTTTTTGCGCCGTCGCATGGGATCGTTTAGTTTGGCCGTCTCGGAGTAACCTTGGAGGTTATGGTCTGTGAACATTTTTGTGCGGTATATACGTTGACGAATGTCAAAACGATTAAGTAAAATTTCGCGTAGCGGACGTCATTAACTTGAAAGCACTTTATATGTAAGTTCAAGGCCAAGTTACGGTACCTTGTAACAAAATTTTCACATTTCGTTTTTTTTTGTCGTGGTATTCGATATTATGGCGATAATTATCATAACATACATTAAAGGCCTTTGTGGTGAAATTACTTTATATGATGTTTTATATTTTTCATACATATATATTC
>DWHO01002055.1:0-14021 GCA_018247575.1 Eurytides lysithous rurik | reverse complement strand
CTATCACTTCCTTCATCCCCTCCCCCTTCTGCTCCCTCTCTCCTCCATCCTTCTTCTCACTTTTCCTCCCTCCCCCTTAAAGGTTGACAACGCATTTGCGAGTTTTATATTGCTGTAGATGTCCATGGGCGGTGGTGATCACTTACCATCAGGTGAGCCGCTTGCTCGTTTGTCAGCCTAATCCATAAAAAAATGAAAAAGATTATTACTCAATAATGTTGAAATTCAGACTCTGATTGGTAGAAGAGACCATCTGTGCTAGTAGCACTGAATTGCCAGTTATTCTGTTAAGCAGTAATGTGTGATACTGCATCTGTATGCTGGGCTGTATTGGCAACATGATTATTGCGAGTTGTGATGTGAGGTCTTAAGTCTCCAAGTGATAAGATCAAGCGCAGCGTAGGGGCATACAGGTTTTGTATGACGCTGCGTTTTTTACAATCATCATACAGATTTTGTATAACATTGGTAGAGGCGTCGCTTACCATCAGGTTTCGTCACGTTATCTTCTAAAAAATACCTATCATGAAACTGACAGGCTTGTCATAATTTATTCACTAAAAATAAGAAAGTTTACCTTATTACTAGTACCGGTGCATATCTACAACAAATAATTATATTAACATGTTGTTTGATGGGTATTAAACAACACGATAACATAATTGAATATTTAATAGAAATAGTTTCAAAGGCAATTAACACGTAAGAAAAGCGGCAAAAAAGTATATACATATATAACAGCTTTCAGTTCCGTTGGTGTAGTGTTTAGTGCTCCTGACTGCAAAACCAACGGCCGTCGCCGGTTCGATTCCCACCTGGGACAAAATATTTGTGCAATGAGCAGAAGTATTTGTTCTGTGCTTGGGTGTATTTAAAAATATATATAAGTATGTATATCAGTTGTCATGTTAATAAGATGTCCTATAATATTATGTATATATAAACATGCATATTTTTTAAGTTTTAACACGTCAAATTTGCTTAGAAATTCGCGTAACAAGAAATCTTATTCAGTGTAAATATACAGCAAACTTTGCATGTGAGACTAATATAGCAACCATCGATCTTTTTAATCTGCTACTTTAAAGGTTTCTGTACTTTCCTACGGATTGACGGCAAAGGAAAAATTAATTTCGCGGCACAAGACCAAAGTATGTTATTAAATAATATTTGATGTGAAAATTTCTATAGTTTGTCGTTAATATTATGAACAATTTAACACTGTGCTACAAGCTAGCTTGTCTGGTTTTTTAGCACTGAAACTTTGGTGATTTTAATTTAAGCCCGATATTTCTTTAGACACCGATAGTGATTCATTATAAAACGCCACGATAAGTAAGACGTGAAATTACTTGAAAACTAAAGCCAGAAAAGATTAACTTTAGTAAATTTTAACTGCTTGATCTTGATCTTGAGGTAGGCTTGGTAGGCATCAAATGAATGAATGAATCATAATTTTTTTTTATCACAACATATGATAGTTCAAAAAAATATATATGAATAGCTTATGAATAAGGTCCTGTATTAAGTACCGTCACTTAAGATTATTACGGTAGAAGCAGATGGTCGAAGTTCACACTATCCTACTTTGCTGTGGACTTGGCAGTGCCGCTGGATGAGAGTAAATGACAGCTCGGAATTAATGGTCGGGGGAAACGTTTCGACTGCGACCTGACGTAATAGCGCCGGCAAGAGTTTAACTGACTGCCCCACTAAGTGCACAGATGCTGCAGTGGGCGAACAAAATCTCAAGATATTTCGAATTGTTTTCCGTTGAGCTTTCAATAGGCTGTCAATTATACGTTGAACTCGACCTGCTGACGGGACCAGTTTTCTAATTCTTTAGCACTCAATGCAGAATGAAAGATTATGAAATATCTAGAATAATAATAGTTGTAACTTCCATCTCTATAAAACTGTTCTGTGGCGCTGTGTAGATATGGCAGTGTGGAAATTGGTTGTTCAGTTAGGAGTTACTTTTGCATATAAAACGAAAATTTTGATGAAATTCATGTCCGTAGCCCAGAATCATGCTCCATGTTTGTTCAAAAAGTTTCATAAAGTTTCGATGTCAATATTTTGAACAGCTAGTTATAATTAAAGTAAAGAGAAGATTAAGTTGGGTCTTATGATAAGCGACCATTCGCGACTCCTAACCATTGAAATACCTCACAACTTGCTTGGTTCTGCGTTGGGCACGTCATTTAGACTTAAGGTGTTGCTCATTTTGCAACACATTAAAGTGGTTCAAGGTAGATTGTATTTGTTTGCCCAGTAATTTCACTGGTGAATTTGTCCCTCGGACCAGAACCCAGTACTGCCTGGTACATCACTGCTTGGTGCTTAAATATCAATGCAGTGGCATTGCCCAGGTGAACAGTAAACCTAGCCTGTCGTCAACAAAGTCTGAGAACTAAGCGCGTTGATAACTTAGTTCTTTTAAGGACGTTGCAAAGCACCTGGCCATTTAAATACAGTGCCACACAGAACTACCAGAGATTCAAAATGTTAAACAGTAGGGACCGAGATGTCCACGTATACCTGAAACCACGGTTTATCTGAATTAAGCATTATGAGTTTTTATTTTGTCCAATACATATTAATTTCAATTTATTCACACGAAGTTAAAGCATAGTACATTACATATAGATATTGCGTAAACGCTTAAGGGTTTTTTAAATAATTGGCAAATTTATTGTATATGGAACATTTCATTGCAAGTTTGCATCAGAAGTACCGAGCCCGCAAGCAAGTTTGAACGTGTTTTGCGCGCCGCACACGAGAGACGCGTGTACATACGGCTAATCCGCTCCCGGGATAACCTGACTCCGGTTAATTGGGCTCATACTATATCTCTACCCTGCCAAAAATACCTTGAAACCAAAACGCAAGAACCTTCTTGGCGGTGGAATGCAATGGCATAACCCCAGGCGAGCTTTCCTCGATGACTAATGATACGTGTAGTAACTAGTCAAGATTTTAATAATTCAATAACGGTTTCTTATTGACGGATACCTTTAATGATACACGTAGTAACTAGTCAAGATTTTAATAATTCAATAACGGCTTCTTATTGACGGATACCTGTAATGACACATTACCTTTCACTGAGGCCACAAATCTTTATGTCTTCTTGGAGCTGTAATCAATTTTTTAAGAAATAAAACTGAAGAAGCCGTGCACCTGACGAAAAGTTTGTGGGCATTTAAATTTTGCCCATATAAATTGTGTCATTGTCCACTATTTTACACTAAAAATATAAAAGTGTTTTGAACCCAAAGATTGTTTGATTTGATTGATCTCAATGCAAACTGGAATACATATTGTTACTAGGTGGAAAAACTTTTGGTCTGGTCCTCTCCAAAAAAAGTCCACCTAAGCCGCTTTTTACATTATAACAATACGTTCAAATTGTCGTCAAAATTGTACAGTCCCGAATATTTATGAATAATCTAATGATAATGAAAATGATTATGATTATTGTATAAATATTTATTTGATATGTATTATACCAATAAAGTCTACGAGCTAATAATTTGTATCGGCTTTTGAACGCCTTACAACAGATCATCTCATATGAATAGAATTCCGATAACCTCGCATACGGCGCCGTAGATTGAGCGAATATGATATTAGAGCTGAACTACGTTTTTAAGAGTTACTCCAGACGAAAACCGGGTTTGAATTTTAACAGCTTTACATTTGACGTTTTCTATCTTGTAAGAAGAAAACTCTTATTTTGTAAGAAGATAGAGTTATTGTGTGTTTTATGTACGTTACGTATGTTACGCTATTTTTTGTGTTATCGCGGGTAGGGTCAAATGATTCGACGCGTCACTTAATCTCTTAAAGCGATAACAAGTTAAATAGAAAAAAAGCTTAGAAAATGGAGAAATAATTGAATAGACATATTAAAAACAAGATAACTGTTTTGGTATTTACCTTGTCAACTTGATTTTTGCTTCCGTTCAATGAATAAAAACAAAATAATTTTTAATTATATTTTTCGACATTAAGTTTTTCCGTTGTTATACGCATAATGATGTTTTTCAGATTTGTGTCAGTGGCTAAGTAAATAAAATATATATTTTATTAACTCTTGAGTGTATAATCTTTTAAGGTCGTAAAAAACTAAATAACTGTTTTAATTAGTCATCACTTATCAAAAACTAAAGGTACTTTAAAGCAAAAAATTTTTGGCTGTAAATAAACTCATAATAAAATAGAATTAAATAATGTGGTAGAACAAAAAGTTTTGTGATAAAAACGTATGCTTGCAAGTCGGAATTATTTATAGTATTTATGTATAAATGACGGCCCATTCTTTATCCTATGTACGTTGCTGCAATATATGTGAAACAAATTTTTTTCAAGTTGTTGCGACAAGCATATAAAGCTTACGTGAAGTTTACGAAAATTGAGAAGATGTAAAAGTTTAAAAAGATACTGCAAACCAAACTGAGCGACAGCTGATGTTTGGATAAATTTCCTTTTACCTAAACTAAGATAAATTAAAAAAAGTTTCAAAAATTTCAATATTATAATAAATAACATTTGATATAAAGCGAAAACAACTAAAGGGAAATATAACTTGATTAAGTGTTTTTGATTAAGTTAACATTACCTTAACGAACATATTTTTTAAACCAGATTTTAAGCAGTTAGTTGCCTGAGGTATATTCGAATTTAAAATTGTAATGATGATAAAATTTGCTAAAACCTTTTACGACAAAAAAACATCCTCAAAATCGCTAGTAATTTCGCTGATATCCGTCTGATATCGTGTAACATATGCAAAAAATTAGATTAATTACGGACCTCATTCCGATTTAAAATAGATTAAAAGTTTATAAAAATATGCTCTTAATAATTACATGGGGACGATTGTAATCTATGTTGAACAATATGGTCAAGGATCGCACACTACTAAGCTGGTGAGAGAAACTTGTCGGAGCGAAGCCGGGGAAGCGAGGTGGCTCAAGCTTTCGAGGTGGCTCGCGGGACACGACTGACCGCGTGAATGCGCCTGCCGCCTACACCAGTGCAGGGCGTCCTCACAACTATACAGCCTAGGGAATGTCCTTGACTGCTTCAACAACTTACATAACTATTTATATCCAGAGACGGGCACCACTATCTTTCTTTCTTTCATTCTCCTGCCCTTATCCCACCTAGTGGGAAAGAAATATGAATAAAATAAAATAAAAATATAAATAAAAGAAATATGGGCACCACTATCTATGATACTTTTAATCAGTATTCACATCGCCCTTTTCTTTCAGTTAAGCTGACGATCGAAAACCTCCCTTGCCCCTTCATTTATGACACCTTCACTGATAATATTATAAAAAAGAATGTTCGAAAGCAGTATGATTATTTTAAATTCTAAATTTGTTTTTATGTATCCTACGGAATTGATAAAAGGAGGAATTAGAGCTAATAATTTCATAATAAGAATAAATAAATACCTGGAGAATTTGAAAATTATTGTACGGTGTACAGTGCTTTAATATTTCATGTGTAAGTCCTTTTCATATTAACAATAATGTAACATTAATGAATTAGAAAATTACATATGTGATAGCAGTTTAAGCAAAATCTTTTCTGCTACCATAAGAACGACATTAAACGAACACGACATTAGATGTTGTAAAAAAAAGTTACGTGCGTTCCTGTTAGGTATGATGCAAACTTATTTAACTATTGATTACTAGGATTTTTTTACCACATCCATATCCAGTGATCATTGTTAAATGAACCTTATGATTAACGTCACGCTAAAGAAACGAGAGGGCATTTAAAAAGTACAATTCATGCGATTGTTTTGTAATTTGACAACGACAGCAAAGAAGACAGGCAAACGGTGTCAAGGTCGGTATTCAATTGGAAAAGAAAACGTGCGTTAATATGGACAATATATTAAACATATCTCAGGGCCCTGGACGAATGCCCTAGGGAACGACTCCGCTGGCGACCGTCCAACTTCACGGAGGGTTCCTCTGAGAAAAATACTGCACCGTTGGAAAAGAAGTACATTGAATGTACGGCCTTAATGGCGATGGAAACGGCGCAATTGTTCCGTTCAGTTCCTGCGTAACTACTTACGTATAACGTATTCAATTATATATCATTATAATAATTACACTACCGTTAGGAAAAGATATATCGATTATTTATTCGATTACTTATATTATTCGAACATCATGTGCGCGATATTAATATTACACTTGCGTGTTTGTTTGAGCGAGGCAGCGTATTTTCAGAGGGAACTCTTAACTTGAAGAAAGTCACTGATCACTCGATTATGTGCCCATTTTCCACAATAATATACTTTATAAGTAAACGTAATAAGATATTGACATGTGTAAATAACCACAGTAGCTTTGAACCTTAAAGATGCTTATTTTTCGAGATTTGTATTAATAGAGAACTTGTTAACTGTTAAAGAAAAAAACAATGGCTGTTACGTAATTCAACGCTTAGCTTATGTTAATTAGCCCTCGATTACGGTGTGTAGTTTTAAGTGAAAGCAAATTGTTCCGGGGACCTTAGCATAAAGAGCAATTTACTTTCCTCCTTTTATTAACAAGTCTTCGAAGCGGGCATACAGAAGCTTAACTTTTTTAATCGGATTATTAGACAAAGAGAAAATATGTTATATATAATATTTGCCTTAACAATGTGAGTGTGAATTTTTTTATGAACGAGGTTCTTAAATATTTAGGTAGTATTTTGCAACTGAAAAGCAAATAATACAATATCATTATTATATCACTTCATATCAATTTAATGATGTCATATTGCATTGTTGTCTTTGCTGTTAATTTTTAAATATGTTTAAAAGCTTTTAACTTCTTATAAAACTTAGTAATATATGCTAGCAAAATTTTTGAGCATCTCAACTTATTCAGTTTCGTCTTTTTATTATTTTAAGTAATATAATTCCATATTTTTATAATCGTATAAAAGAGGACAACATTTATTATGTAAGCGATTTAAGGAGTCTATTACTTTTTATCGGGCAACAAAATTCTATTGTTTTTGTTTGTTCTGTGTTGTGTGCGGTCATAATTGTGCATATTTTTATGATTTAAATACTCAAGCGCCGGTGTAATCTTAAACTGCAGGTAATGTTAATGGTAGAACCATAGTTGAGCATGTGGTAATTTGGAATTATTCATGGAAATTTTATATGGTATTAAAAAGTGAGTATATTGAATTTTAGTTTTTTTGACTCTTCAGTTGCTAAGGAATTGACTTTGAGGTCGCTAGTCATGGGTTCGATTTCCACCCTAGGCACATATTTAAACGCATGTAAACATTCTATGAACCACAGGTAATTATTTCGTAATCTATTATTATTGTTTATTAAGACGACTCTAAAATACATTACTAGCTTGAAAAAGGGGCATCAATTGTGTTTGGAAATAATAAATTCAAAATGGGTAGTGGCGAGATAGTAGATTAAGAAATCAGTTATTACACCATTCTTTTTTCTGAAAGCTTTCTACTAAATGTACAGTTTATTTTTTATAACGATGTTAAGTTAGAAACAGTTTGACGTAGTAAGAAAACTTCAGTCGGAGCAACCAATTAGAATAACAAACTCTTTGAAAAATGAAATGCCTTTTTGAAATAGAAACTGTGGAAATAGAGAGAGTTTGCTCTCGTTTTAAACTATCTTATACGCGGCAGCCTAAGTCATGTCAACTGTTTGAGCTACGGAGTTTTAAATACAATTATCATAAAAACTAGCTTACGGCTGAGATTGATAGAGCTGTAATGCCGTTAGGATTAATTGTTTTAATCATTATACGGGAAGGGGATTAATACTTATACATATAGCATTAGTAATGTCAGCAATTTTCGCATAACCACATTTACTTCCCATATTAATCAACTCGCGATTGGTCGTCAAGTGTACCGCGTCTTACTCAATAATAAGGATTTAGTTTGGCAACACTGTGAGTGTTTCTAAGTGTCTTTATACGTCCTGTTTGTAAATTCCGTAATGGACTAATACATACACACGTACCTTTGATGCATGCAGCAAAAGAGTATTTGATGGCTAAGAAATGGTTCCATATACATTTAAAATGCGGTGTGTTACAACACGTACTAACATTTGTGACGATGTCAACATGACGTAATGCTCAACTGAAAAACGCAATTATTTAGTTTGCTTTCCATTTACCTGACCTATCACTTTCTTACTATTTATTATTCAAACATTTCACATTGTTATTTACCTCGAGGACTTGAAAGGTACTTAAAATCAAAATTATGTTATTTAGCTTTTAATATTGAAATAAACCGTTAGGCATTTCCATGTCTCAAATACATGCTCATATGACAACCTATTTCTGTTCGGGGAGGTAATTGCTAATGTCAGACAGTTCTCAATATATCTGCTAATAACAAGCGGTACACAGTAAGGCCTTCGGACGATGTCTAAATTATCAAAAAGTTGACAGTCGACACGTACAACAATGTACTGAATTTGTAATTACAGTGTTTTAGTTTGTCATCGTATTGTAATTAGTGGTTTTTATTTTTATTAAACCATTGACATATGCTCCGTGAGTCACGTCAGAAATCACTATAAAAATGATAGCATATTTTATTGTTCACATTTGCTAGATAAATATATGTCGGAAACCTTAAATTATCATTTTAAATTACGAAGCCAGAACATTGTCACATTCACCCTGGCTGCGACAATGTTCTGGCTTCGCTTTAATGTTTCAGTTGCACATAATGTTGAAAATGTAAAACAAAAACAATCAATCTTGTAAGTCTGTAACATGCCGACTTATTAAATGGCGGTGTTAACGTATCGCAGGCACAGTTACAAAGTGCCGCCATAAATAAAGCGGACGGTATCGTACCAGAGGATTGCAAATTTTATCACCGTGGATGCTATGTACAATTTCAACAGATGGCACGATACATCGCTGGCAATTAAGGTCGCGCGACACCTTGGTTGGCGACCATTACAGACCGCTTACTATTAAACTCATCAATCACGGCGTTATTCTACTGGCGTACAGAATATGTCTGAGTCTGTTCGTTGGCTTTGGGGCAAGTGGAAAAGATCTCATGTGATGTATGATATCTTACAAAAGATCTTATCAAATTTATTGAACTTATAAGATCAATTTGTATGTATAGTAGGTATACATTTGAGAGCAGGTACAACATTATGCAACAATATCAATATTAACACAGTCCATATACTATAGGATATTCTAGTCTATTGTGATATTTCACGTTCGGACGAGCGTCATTTTTACAAAAGCGGATGATGTTACATGTTACTTTCTTTACTATGTAAGCTTACACACTAACGGGGAATATTTTTAAAGCTTTAAAGAGTAATATTATATTAAAATGATTTTTCTGAAAACACTTTAGAGAGAGAGAGAGAGAAAGAGAGAGAGAGAGAAAGAGAGGGAGAGAGAGAGAGAAAGAGAGGGAGAGAGAGAAATAGAGAGAGAGGGAGAGAGAGAGAGAATTGAAAGAAAAAGTGTATGTGTCACAAAATTACTTGAGTTCTCGTGGTAGGATTTGTTTGCAGAGCTAGGCCTGGGGTGGAAATAACGCATTGGCAGTCAATCTATCGCCAGGCGATGTGAAAGAACTACTGAGTTCGGGTTCGAGGGCCAACATTACAAGTGTAATTCGGCATTGTAATATGACATTGTACACCGCCGGGTGATGAGCGAAGTATAATAAATAGATGTTATGGCGTATCGCTTACCATTAAGACGGGTTCGATTTGTTCGATTCGTCCCTGTACATGTAATTTAAAACAGAGCCAAAGTTCTTGGTATATATTGTACGTTGAAGTTTTATACATATAAAAAGGCCACATGGCCTACCGTGTCATTTCTAAAACCCTTTCATAAATGTCACTTAAGGTTTTTCGAGGGCTTGCGATAGATGTGGGCCGTGTCAGTTCTAACGCCGAAACTACTACGTCTAACTTTTTTGATCTAGATGGATTGTGCAGATAATGAAGTAAAGACTTTATTAAATTTTATTTAAACAATTCTATTACGATATTTCCATCAATTTTAAGTATTTTAATTTTTCATGGTACTACCAGTATTACATAAAGGTCTCAATGACAGCACACTGTCACAGAGGCGAGCTTCCAGCTATCCGAGAGGAGTGATAAAATCTATTTATTCTTGGTTAGTTTGAAGTTGCTGGCATCATGGTAACTCTGATGCTATCGCTTTAATATGATAGAACAGATTGCGCCTCTAAAGAGGCTACGTGAAAGCTTGTTAGTAACATCTAAATTAGTTCTGGATCTATATACTTTAGAATGTATCGATTATTTAATACGTCATTATGTTTATATTTATATATTTATTTATAACTTTCTAATATAAAACCTGGTCTGAAACATTGCCACTCGTAGCATGTATAAAAAATATAATCCACATGATCGAAAATATTATTAAAATTAGCAACGCAAAGTCTTTGAAAATGTTCGATACATAATAAATATTTGAATAAAAATCATGGTAGTTTCAGTGCGGGAGTTTATCACATTATGCAAATGCATATTGTTATTTTGTAATTTTTTAAATAAAACCTGTCGACGGTAAGTATTACATCTATAATTAAGTAAGCCATTTAGTAATGTTATGAAAGAAGTCTATTATATATATTGATGATGTCGGTGTATATGACTTTTTCATTAGATAGAAAATGGACTTTACTCGGATGTTGACTATGTTTGGATTCATGACTGTAGTTCCGAAGGATAGGTTTAGCTTTTGGGTTTTGTTACCTTAATGTGTAGTTATATTGTTGCAGTCAAGTCAGTTAAAAAAGGAATAAAATTCAGTGGTTTAGACATGGATAGATAACAGACTGATAGAGTTACTTTCGCTTTCATAATACGAGCAATGCTAGTGTCACTCCTTGCACTATTTATAGGAAATGAAATTGAAGTGTTCACAAAGTAAAAGCTGAAGCAGTAAACGGTACATTTAGTATATTTGGTCTTCTTAATTGCGTTGAAGCGGTTTACGAGTTTCTCGCCGTAGAGCGGAGTTGGTCTATCAGTGGACGTCGTAAACTGACGTCGAGTTAAGAGGCTTAAACTGAAGCGCAGGTGTGGAATAGATTTTGTTCAGCGATACCAAGAAGCCTTATGGCGATACTTGGCAGCATATTATTCGCAGCGATACAACTATTCAGCAGAGTTGTGTAGTGTAGTGTGAATAGTGCAATATGTTCAATTAAAATTGCAAAAGTCACACTTGGTTTTTCGTAGCCATTTGGCAGTGCGGGATTTTTACAGGGGGTTGACTTAATATCTCAATAAGATTCAAGTCTTTGCTATTGTGAGTTTATATTTTATTATTCCTAACTTAGAATATTTTATTATTTCTGATTAAAGCTATCCGTTGTTGTTTTTTATGTTTTTCATATAGATTCTTACCTTAGTCTTTCTTTACCAGATTGTATATAACAAATGGTCAAGTCGAACTAAACAGTAAAGTTTATAAAAAAAAACAGATCACTGGTATTTAACGGTTCAATGAGTTCTTTAAATATGAATGCTGCCAGAGTAAGATATAGCCATATCTAACCAGCCGCGTAGGTAGGTACATTTAATATGTGTGAGTTTATCATAATTTAAGGATTATAGTTTTCAAGTCTTGCGAAGTTGAAAACCCATTCTTTTCAAAGTAAGATAATATTAAATTATGTATAATATAAAATGGGGACAGAATAAATTAATTAAACGCCACGTTGTTTCTTTTACAGCGATTTAACGACGCTGAAAGTTGTAAGTAATAAAATATTCTCTTTTAAAACTTACCAAGTAGCATTAGTAAATTAGTATAAGTGAACGAAATGTAACTATTGATGGGTGTTAAAATGTAATTCAGGGTTAATAAGCCAAGTTATATTCTCAACATGTTATAACAAAAGGGTCTTAAACATGTTACATGTTATATAATTTTATACTGATAGTTACTAAATTTAGCAGTCGCTACAGCTTTCCGAATAAATAAAAAAAAAATATATATTTTATTTTTTATTTTCTAAGACGTGTTTACGATAATAAACTGATATTACGTAAACACAATATGTAATATTTTAACGCCTTTGCATGTCCCTGGATGTTGCAAACATCCATGGGTGGCGGTAGGCCGCTTGCACGTTCGCCTCCTAATCCCGATAAAAAAAATAGGATCTGCTCGTGTAATCTAACGTGTTGGAATCATATGTACGTAGTACGTGGTAAGGTCTGAACACTTTTAAAAAGCAATCCCTTCAGAGAAAAAAAAGAGCAGGAAGCCGACTTGATTGAATGGAAAATTCAATCATTCTATCCAAGTTCTCGAATTATTTTTTCGATAGTTCCGAGATAAGGAGCAAACCTCGATTTCAATCTTTTGTACTTACCGTCGTCTGTTGTCTTCTTTTTCTATGTTTTATTAGATAAAAACCGTTTAACGAACAGAACCAACGGAAACAAATATTTTATAAAGATTAAAGCGAGTATAATTCGATTACGATTTACATTAATAAGTTAATAATGAAAATTTTGTACGACAAAAAATAATAAGTATTATAAAAAGCCGATGAAAGAAATAAAAATAATAAATATAAAGTATTGTGATACAAATATTATGAATAAGCTAGTACGGTTTGGTCAAGCTTATTTATACCTCATTTAAATACACACTCTGCTGGAAGGTGACACGATTTAAATTTATTTTAATAAATACATTTATAGTAGATATTTGTGAACATCCGCAAAATGAAATTCTGCATTGAAACGTCTGCTGTCCATTTATTACTTCCGACCGAAAGGTAATCAAGAGACATGGAAATGTTTCAAAAGCAATTTCATTTCGAACACATTCCCAACACTATCCATTTTATTAGCGAAACTCTGGTAGATAGTTTTTTTTTTATATTAACAGTTTACTTTAATATTTACAACTCAATACGAATGTAAACTGCGGATTTGGGTGAAATACCAGAGTTTATTAAAGAATGTCGTAACCTTTTTATTGGATGGTTGATGAGACCAACTTCTGGCGTGTTCCCACGAATACGATCAGGGATGGTTGTCAAAAGTCAGACACCAACACGTAGTGTGTAACTGCCATATGAGTTTGGGCACTCCTGGACTACTAGATGACAGGCGCAGTAAGCAGGCGAAGCGTGAATGAGCTGTTAAGAAGTTTCCATTGTGATATCGATCTCATTTGCAAGACTTGAAAGACGAATATAAGAATCTGACAGTAGGAAGTAAATGATCATGTTCAGTCTCGAACATTAGTTCAGTAAAAGTAGAGATGGCGGTCGAGAACAAATGATTATGGTATAGATAATTCATATATGCTTTCCTTATTGACTTACATAACATTTATATGTTTTGAAAAAAAAAAAACATAAATACGAAATCATCCAATGATCAGTCTTCTTGAAATCAATTGATGCATCTTATTTTATTTTACTTATGTACTTAATTGAAAACGGATACATGACAAATCTTTCCTTTCCACTAGAATGCCGTAGAATGCAAGGCGCTCTCGGAATTTCATTCAAATGTCATAATTCTTAATTAATGTTGTCAAAGTTTTCGAGTTTTCTGAAATATGATTATGACGCGTTCCCCATTTCGCCTACCGATAAATTCATGTTGGCGCGCAATTAATATTACTTCCGCTCTAATAATTTGGAAGATGAACACCGCGAACTAAGAACACTAATGAAAAGCCAAACCAGAGCCGAACGTAAAAGCACAAAATGAGCACATATACCCGCAATCAGTGAATTGAGTTCAGGCGCTTTGAATTCATGTGGGTGAAAAAAGGATTTTAAAAAACCATCACATGAATGTAATCGCACTAATCGTGTGAAGACTGAAGAAGTGTGTTTTAACGGTGGTAGAGCCACGCAGCTGAATGGGCCGGCTCGAACCGGATAAATACCACAACCTCACAGAAAATCGGCGTAAAGTGGAAGTGTTTTTGCTT
>DWHO01002054.1:0-14022 GCA_018247575.1 Eurytides lysithous rurik | reverse complement strand
CAGCCCGTAATGCCCTAATCCAACTAAGAAACAACAACACAAAGTCATTGCCCTCCGTGGGATTCGAACCCACGACCCCCGTTTTGTAAAGCGCGGGCCTATACCACTAGGCCACGGAGGCAGTTAAATAATCTAATAATAGAAGACTGTAACAATAAGCTGCTACGGAAAGGAAGTAAAAACCAACAAATGACTGCGTGCTACATTACCTAGATGTAAGATGATCATATCGATGCTAGAAAGCTTAAAAGTAATAAGAAAAACCATAATCATTCATCAGACATACACTAATCGATGCAGTTTAATTTACTTTTTTCAAAGATGTAATTAAAAAAAAAAAAAAAGAAAAGTTACTTCATGTGTCATTTACTAGGTTTTTGCCTTCCGGAATCGATATTCATATCATATGTAAGATGGCGACACTTTTATAGAAATTACGCTAGGGGGTATCCTTGAAACTGAAATCCAATAGCGCTTGCACATTACAATACCCATGTGGTATCGTGGTGCAATAGTCTTAACCACTTATCGTGGTAGGGATCACTTAGCTCTCACGGGTGGGAGTTCGCCCTCGATGGCGAAACAGCCACACCGCGTACACTCGCTACACCAAGGTTTCTGGATGGTCATCGCCCCCAGTTCCGCTAATTGTCAACCAACTGTCGACGACTGTCGCGAACTAGGTCCATATATTGGACTGTGAGGGCCTTTCGCGAATAATCCCAAATTTTTTTTTTGTCAACCAAGTGTCGACGACCGTCGCGGACCAGGTCTATATACTGGATGCCGAGGGCTTTCGTGGACTATCCCAAAAATAATTTAAGTTTTAGTCAATCACACGCACGTTCTCATGACCCCGCAGGGTGTAGGGTCGGTCCACCTCGTGAAAATGTAGTATTTTCACGGGTTCGTGATCCGAAAGAAAGAAGGTTTAATGAGCCGCATAAGCTAAAAGCGTTACCGTTAGTCTATGTATAGAAATACCTACCAAATTAGTAAAAACTCAATTGTACATTAAAACATTTTTATATTTGCCAATACAGTAGTAAAGACCAGTAATATCAACGACAGTGATATTCATAATCAGCTTATAACAAAACTTTACGGTGGTAGAGCCATGCAGCTGCTCCCGCTGCTGTATGGGCTAGCTCGAACCGGATAAATACCACCATCTCACAGAAAACCGGCGTAAAGTAGAAGTCTTTTTGCTTTCTGGTTTCGTCCGGTGAGTCAGGTGGCCGATGGTCCACTCTCTTCTCTCCTTCCTCTCTCACTCCTTCCCCTTTCTCTTCTCCCTCTCTCCCCTTCCCAATTGCCTCTCTCCCTTTCCCATAAATAAGTTAATGGCTGGTAAGGCATTTGCTTGTTTTGTAATGCTGCAAATGTCCATTGGCGGCGGTGATCACTTACCATCGGGTGAACCACACGCTCGTTTGTCAGCCTTATCCATAAAAAAATAACATTTCGTATATAGGAGGGTAACAACAACACGATTGACCTAAAGATCAATTATGGTTTCAAAGTCCATCAGCATAAAGTATAGTATAGACGGCATAACAAGATATCCTGGATCTACCGTTTGAGCTTTTTAAAACTAAAATTAGAAATAATCTATTACATAAATCTTATTATACTGTTCAAGAGCTTCTGGTAGACCAAAAGGCGTGGAATTTACTTTAGTTAGATTGACTCTTATGTGGGATGGATATTATTGTATTAAAGTTAACCACTCTGTAACGACTTTTTAAAAGAGCAACTGTTGAGCTTCTCGCCGGCTCTTCTCAGCAGAACTGCATTCCGAGACGGTGGTAGCTTTCTCACAAACTGATGTAAAAATGACGATTCATAAGTGCTTGTAAGAGCCTATTTGAATAAAAATATTTTGATTTAATTTGATTTGATTTAATTTGATTTGATAAAAGTATTAACAATTTTACATTTCGTAAAGTTTCTTGAGTCTCAATTCTTTAACGGTTGCCAACGTGTCTGGTGAAAAATCTATAGTGCTTTTACAGTCTATTGCGAAAAATATCGGCCACATTGTTTTTAAATATTGCCAGTCCATTTTGTTCCGGTCCCCAGAGTTTTTTTGTAGTGTAGTAAATATTTGAAATATCTCATAAAGTATTTTGGTTAAAAACGGTTACCTTTCTAAATATTATTAGAATTTTCTTTGACTAGTTTTAATGTTACTTTGTTCATGACTGTCTCCCAATGAAAGCATGAGATATTTCTAAAAGTTGTTAATGCGGATTAAATTAGTTACAAATTGTATCATGTCAAATTTTGACAAAAAGTTTACCTCGGGATATAATAAAATGCCTGGAGTTCTGAGAAGTGACAATTTACTTATTTTTCAAATTAATTTTGCCAATAGGTACCAAAGGTAAAATTACTTTTTAATTAAAGTTGTCTGTTTCTTCTTTAAAATATACTGTTTTTTATCAGCACGTTCTAAAAGAAAAGAAAAAAAACAATCATGTTCATGTTTATTGTCGGAGAACTGGTGATGAATTCAGTACCTGATCACTTTTAAAGTAGTGTGCGTGTAAGTCAAATTCGCTTTTAAATAAAAACTTGTCATATTCCCATTTTCTTTTTCATCATTCAAGCTCATACCAATACCGATGCCTTTAAAACAACTAAAACGAAAAAAATTATTACACTGAAACAAAAATCACATCTCGCCATATTTCTAAGGGATGAATGAAACTTGGAGATTATTGTCGTTATACATATTATGCGTTTAAATTAATTCTCTTATCATTTCTCATTATAACAACCAAAGAGCTCCATGCATTAGTTGAGGTGTGATAAACTAAAAATAAAAGTGACACACTCATATTTGTCAAGGAGGTTCTTAAATGGTGACGAAGGGACATCATCAAACAATAAACAGCGCATAAAGCCATTAACTGTTAGCACGATAGCTAATGCTCTGCTTGCGGTGCGTGATGATCAGATTCATCAAAGAGTAGAGATTAAAGATTTTGATTGAAAATTTGATTCATTTTGAATAGAATTTTTTGTATTTACCCGATTGCGCTTGCAAAATAAAAATATGTTTTTGACCCGTACATATTTATGTATGAATATCTGTATTTTTCTTTGTACCCTCTCAACTCTTAAAAGTATTTTTTCATTTATATGATTTAATAATAAATCATTTTGAAAATTCTAAATCGATTATCTTAATCTGCGAAATCGCTTCAACTTATAAAATTAACAATTTTAAAATTGGTAAATTTAAAATTTAAGTAACTCTAAATTAAGTTAGATGTGTAGAAGTTGCTTACATGTTCCCTTAGACTACAAAGTAACTATTTCTGAATGCGTTCGGATCAAAAGGGAACAAGATTTGTTTGTTCGTTAGCAAATATGATGCCACAGATAGAAAATACTAATAAACAGATAATCTCGTTAAACTTTAACTTAACCCTTAACACGCCTTTATGTGTCGGTGTTAACGAAAGGTTTCATGATACACCCGGTTTGATGGAATTACCTGTCTTTAAATAATTTATGAATATTTCGATATGACGGTGGTGTGATGTTGGAAAAAAGGAAAAAGGTCTAAAAATAGAAGAGTCTTAAAGTCTAAAAGTCTCACAACTAGTAATAATTATTATACCCTATATCAGGAAAGTGCTTTATTAACCACTTGACCTGGAATGACTTACAATACACGTCAACTGTGGGCAAATCTCGATGTGACGTGTAGAGCACGTCGCACTTTTTAATATGTTCATTCTATTTTCCTCAGTTCATCTGTTGTGTTTAATGCATTCAAATATTGTGGTTGTTGATTACACATTCGCGATTGCTTCGAAATTTTTCGCTCTGCGCAATTATTAATATTATTGATAAAATAAAATTTTTAATCGATCAGAGTTTTACAATAATATTAATTTTATCTACATTTACATATGTTATTTGCATTAAATGAACATTTTTTAGCCCGAAATTCATGAAAGATGTATTTTAGATTTTTGCTCACTGCAAATTGCTTCAGCTGGATGCCAATTAATTGCCATGCCAACTGGTTAAAATATGAATGCTACTGTGAGAGGTGATGCTACCATGGAGGACACGCCGTTAAGACGTCCACACGTGGTTATCGAAATTATACAATAAAACGGCTTCTGGTATTGCTTTAGATGGCCGGTGGTTCGATATCTGTCGTACGATTTGATTAATCGATCATCTAATCCGATAACTCGATTTAGCTCTTGATAAACGACACCGTTTCGAGATATCTGTCATAGATTCT
Organism: Eurytides lysithous rurik; assembly: GCA_018247575.1. Taxonomy (NCBI): domain Eukaryota; kingdom Metazoa; phylum Arthropoda; class Insecta; order Lepidoptera; family Papilionidae; genus Eurytides; species Eurytides lysithous. Next base: position 9,752 of record DWHO01002054.1, on the reverse strand, counting down.
AGAATTCTCCGTCCAACTTAAAGATCATTGTTTACGTTATTGTTAGAAACATTGTAAATATAAGTGAGATCTATAAGGAAAAACCCAAGAAAGGTCACGTGTGTCTTCTATTATTAAACAACAATAATGCAACCAGTGGCGGTACTACCATACAAGCCTAAAAGCCCGGCTTGCCCTACTAAGGAGTAAAACTTATAAATCTTAATTAGCACATAATTCCCGAATAATTTATTTTTAAATTTGAGCGTTGCGTGCTTTTGGGCTTGTATGGTAGTATCGCCACTGGCGGTTAGAAGGCTGGCAACGCATTTGCTGTTAATTCGCTGAGGTGAGCCGTTTATTCGTTTACCTCCTACTAAATATAAAAATGGTTATATAGCTTCGTGGCATAATCTTAATGGCGTAAAAGTCCCCGTGCATTATGTTACTTCAAACGCAAATAATATAGGTCATCATAATTTTTCCTTTACATGTTTTCACTCTGTCAACAAGAAAAATTAGCATCTGTGAAAATATCATAGTGTTGGTAAATATTATCGTTATTACGTATTAATACCTATACGTTGCTTTGCATCTTTGTCTTCACTAAATGTTGTATCTAATAATATAATAAATATAATTTTAATTGAGGAATGTTTTTTAAGTTTTTCCTGGCGATCGAAAATGCTATGTCGAGAGGGTAAAAAAGAGGCGAAAAAAAAAAAAGAAAGTTTGTGAATTTTGCTTAACAGAGCGTGATGGTATATTTGCGAGAGCTATACCAACTAATTGCTGAAGACACGTCCCTATCACTATCAATTTATGCTCTCCTGGTATGCTTATTTATAATATCCCGTGGACAGTTTTTGGTTAGCAATTTACTCACCATGAAATAGGGTTTTTTAAGATTTAATTTGGCGAAAAATTATTTAGTGTTGTAGTCGGTAGATCGATCAGAATTTTTAATATAAGCACAGAAAACAGCCAACCCTCTCGTTTTCATGTTCTCTCGGCAAGCTCGTTTACGATTGCTTGTAGGAATTTAGATTAATGAAATTTGTAAATTTTGTTTGTTTTCTGGAGTCACGCTTCGTTTTTAATGGATACAATGAGATTTTTTTAGATAAATCCAGTGATAAATTGTACTGTCTCCTATGTTTATGCTTTCCTGGTAAGCTTTATTAATTAAATACAAACATCGGAAAAGAAATTTGTAAGATATTCATTTAGATGCTTTCAAATATTTTGTATTCTTTCTTATCTTACCTGGATAAGAAAAAGTACAAAATATTTTACGTAATTCCCGCAACGCACAAATGTAAAAATAAATTATTCGGGAATTATAAGCTAATTAAGATTTATAAATTTTACTCCTTAGTAGGGCAAGACGGGCTTTTGGGCTTGTATAGTAGTACCGCCACTGCGATGGTGATATAAGTAAGTCAAAGAAACGCGACACTTGCGTACATTTTTTGAAAGTTTTTCAAGCATGTAACACGTTTAACACGCCCTCATTGCACAAGCAAGTTCAAGGGTGTAAGAGCGGAGAGTCTTACAAAATAATTAATTATCTTTCTTCAAAAATACAAAATAGTAGTTGAGCTAAACATCTTTTTATAGTTAAATTGTTAAGAAACAGTTACTGTAAACATTATTCAAAATTTCAGATATAGACGTCTAAACAAGTAATTTAACCCCCTCACAAATATTTATTTATATCCATATATTTATTTTGTCTGTTACACATATGCAGGTCAATTAACTAATTGAACGTTCGTGTCTTTTAAAATGCGTTGGACTGCTGTAACATTTCCCAAATTATATATCATTTTTCAACGCGACCGCCGGTATAAACACACAACTTTAAAATAGTCTCTTTATGATTTAGAACTAGGCGCTATTTACGAACTGTTTGAGCTATTTCGGTGGCATCAGTGTGTAGTCGGCTCGCGACGAACATCCGAGCCGATGCGTGCGCGTACGCGGAATGAGGTCGCCCCGCGCCAATTTTGTATTTTCAATCGTCGGCCGCGCACCGGCGACAGGCGGGCAGGCACCGGGTGGTACTTTCGCTGGCCGGTTGGAGTTTTTTGTATTTTTTTTTAATTAGATTTTTTTTTCATCTTAGCGATTCACAAGGCAAAGGCGAAATTTGATGGCCAGTTGGATGTGATCATTATGACGCTGAAACTCATTTCACTTGTGTTTTTTTTAAATCGAGGCAAAGGTCAGCAAGATGCGGTCAATAAATTGTAACGTTAAGACATCTAACCACTTTTTATATTATAGGAGATGCTTTTGTTAATTGTCAGATTAATTTGCTACTTTGATCTGAATCGAGAAATGAAGATGTATGGCGCGAGGCACTTCAGTAGTGGAGTATTGGTTACGCAATTTGGAAGAATACATAATAATCAATCATCATAAAATCAATTAGAGGAGTCTTGAAACTAGAGCTATTTGGTTTAACTCTATATATGTCTACTAACGTGTGACAATAATTGATATGAAAAATAGTTTTTACCAATCAAATGTATCTAATATTTCTTATACATGCAAGTTTTCTCGCTGTTTTCTATTTTTCTATAAAACTATATTATTTGATTTATAGAATTGTCAGTAATAATAGCTCTGTCTTAGAGGTTGTTTATGCAATTCGATGTGTTTCGCTTTCTTCTTCCTTCTTCAGTGTTTGCACCAATCGAACTTTCTATTACCCATTCCGACAAAGTCCAGCTTATAAATAGAGCACCAATGAGTATGAGTTCCGTTATGTTTGGCTTATCGCTCTCATCCTGATTTATGGACCCGCTGGGGGAGTGCGCGATATGGCCCTCCGCCACATCCAAGGGATTTCATGAGCTCTTTAAAGCTTTATTCATAGCCTATCTATTCATAGTAGCGGTCGCATCGTGGTCGAAATACGACCAAAGCAGGTTTTGTTTCATCAAAGGGGTATGTATATTTTTCATAATTTGGTGTTCTTGAAGGTGACTATAATTTGACAAATGACGATGTACTTTACATAGATAGTATAATAATAAACAATGAACATTTTTTTTCTAATATATTGTAAATGTATAACGAAATTTATTTAATTCTTCTGTATATAAACTTTACCTCTGCTAATTCTAACTCGTTCGTTTATGCATCAGGTTGCAAGTAGAGTGGTATAGATTTTTCTCCTCGCGTATGCATCGATATTTTAAGGGAAAAATTACTTTTTAGAGGAGATATTGGCGAAAGAAGCAGCTTAGCAAGCTACTTTTTGTTGAAGGTGTTCAATTTTTATCCCCTGTATGAATATAGGACAGTGATTCCCAAAGTGGTCCGGGTGAACCCCCTGAGGGCCACGAAAGACCCGGCGGAGGTGTGATTAGATTTAATATTTACATGTTTAACGAGTTTTGGGAGTGTGGTAGAAATTTAGAAGAAGGGCGGTTCACCGAAACCAGTAGGATTTTGAAAGTGGCTTACGAGAAAAAAGTTGGCAATATCTAATAGGAGGAGGAATCTATGATAACTTCGATCTGTTAGTCCTGACTATGTTGATACCATATGATGGTTTAGGAACCATGTTTAAAGACTCTGTTCACATAGTATCTTCAGCTTAATAAAGTCTGAAACATAGACATAACGTAGCGTAAGTTGACTACGGTACTGGAGCGTGAAACACTCCAATCTGTCCTGTGTCCATGGATGCTGTAGTTTTTGAGACGTAGATTAGTATATCAAATCAAAATATATTTATTGATATAGGCATTTGTAAGCACTTTTGAATCGTTGTTTTTCCATATCAGTTCTGCAATTCTGTTTATAAGAGCCGCCGAAAAACTCAACAGTTGCTCCTTTAGAATACTGTTACCAATATATTAAGCCAACCAACAAGTTACCTAAATTGCATGCATTTCGGTCTACCAGAAACTCTTGAATAGCATAATAAGATTTATGCAATACATTAGCCCGAGTAGCAGATTTAAGATATCTTGTATTGTTGAATTTTATTATGTTTTCATTAACTATGAAGGATTTTTCGGTCATTCTATGTTTCTATCTAAAGAATAATAAAATTAAAGGTCAAATTGGTTGATTGTTTTTTTACAATTTAGTTAACAAAAAGGACTATACTAATACTAATATCGATGCATAGATGACTTTTTTAGTTTAAAAACTGATATGTTTCATCACCATCGGTTGAGTAATTCCGTCGCAAAGGCCTACGAGAGTCGAGCATACGAGATGAGTGAGTCAAAAATAAAAATACAAGTACACTTACACCGTCTCCTTTCTCCGTCGCTACATAAAAGGGATACGAACTGACAAACTTCTGGCATTTACAATATAAACAAGGATTGTGCATCCTTACATGCGGCCCTCGTATCATCACGCCCCCACGAAAGGGTACCGAGCAATGTCACCGTCAATGCAACGTAAACACGCAATTACTCTAAAAGGTCGCGTACTCTATTTCAGGTGCATAACGTACGGCCTATAAATACCATCCGACATGACCGCTTCCCCTGGGCGCACATTCGCGTGTACACGTGGCGGGGAAATTGGAACACTTTGTTGGCAACGTCGCTACACGCTACAAGCGATTCTGTCTTTTATGACCGCTACGCTTTCCACGTGAAACGATGCGACGGTTAGGGTGGCGAGGCTTTTGTTTTAATTTTCTTGTTTTTTTCTTTGAGACAAAAAGTGTTAGAAGAAATGCGACTTGGTCTTTTTGAGGGTGCCGGCGATGACGGGGTGAGGCTTGCGAGGTTCAGATTATACTTATGGTGCAGTCGTCTTACAAGGACCATGTGTTTTGCTTTTTATTTGTTTTTAGATGTCTAGTATGTTTCTCTTATTGAAATCGTACAGGTATAGTATTTATGTAGCTTGGAAAGTAACTTCAAACTGAAATTAAATTGTCTAAATGGTATATTTTTATGATTTTTTTTTATTCAATTCAAATAGGTTATCTGCTTGATGTTATATTTTACTAGGTGATGTTTTACTTCATATACTCATTTAATAATACCTCAGTTACATTAATTTTCTGTATTGTTTTTAAGAAGTTACCCGATGTATCTCTTCACAAAAAAAATATATGAAAATCGGTTGACAATTCACGGATATATCGAGTAATGTAAATATAAAAAACCTTCCAGACAGATTGAGAACATCTCCCGTTTTTAAATTAATTAAGGTCATAGAATAGAAGGAAATCGACATAGGAATTGTAATTTGAATTATTGTTATACAGACCTTGAAACCTTCAACCTTTTGTAGTCTTTTTTTACGAAAGGTATAAATTTGTTATTTTTAGTTACCTAAATTAAAAAAAAAATAGAATAGGGATTGGAGAGTGTTAGATGAATTCTTGATTTGAGCCTTGATATTTTTGTGAAAAAATTTAATATTATTATTTTTCTAACCACCATTACATGTATCATTGTCACCCTACCAAGTTTAATTATTTGTTTACCGCGCGACGACGGAATCCAGTTTAAGGTCGCCTCTATCTGTCGGAGCTAGATCTCTTTATGATATCCTAGTATGTTGCACTTCCTCGTGAAAAGTCTGTTTGCTTATTTAACTGTCAAGTTAAACTTTCCTTACGTTATACGAATATTTTTAATAATTATCTGTTCGTGAATCAATGACATGGCTGATTCTTTCCAAATTCCAAAATGGAGATCGCGAATTCTGTGAGGATCTGACTATGTGTTATTATCATTAAGTTAGGTTAATATCTTATGGGCTGATCATCCGATAGCTTGATAAGGTTGTCGATGTGTTGGATGAGCAAAAGTCGGTCTATGTATATCCATGCCATCTAGCGAAGGCTTTTGGTAATCATTCTCTCTCCGTTCTTGTCCGATATCCGTCCTACGCTGCTTAATCGAGAGTTAATCGATCTTTTATAGATTTGCACCCGTAACTGTCACCTAACTAATACAATAATATTTTTAATAACTGTCTAATTAAAACATACAACATACTCATCCAATTTTGTAATTTCAATTTCCTCGATCTTACTGAGTCGGGGGAAAACCCGAATGTTCTCGCAGATATCGCGGCGGCATAACTGGATAGATAGAGGGACTCCTCATCTCCATGGTAACAGGTTTCACCGGCCTTAAACACATGACACTACGGTCTCATACCGATCGGTTCGGCCGTTTCCGGCAAGAAGCGGTTCAATTGTACGTTCCAAATTCGATTCAATTTGATGCGTATTAAGGTAGGATCTTTTCTGTCGGTGTTTGTTCGGAACTATCCGCGGCCGCGGAGTTGTATTGCACCGAACACGAACGCTACGAGCGGTTTATAACACGTTTTGTTCCACCTCGACGCTTGCCGTAATGATATCGACTTTATGCAGCTTTCATTACAGTAGTTTTTCATTTGTATTGTCGATGCCGGAGCTTGTTTCGATTGACTGTGCGCTCAGCAATGGATGCCGTTTAGAGGATTTTGTGTCTTGGGGTGCTAAATACTTCGGTTCACATTTCGCCGTCAACGGTTTAGTATACCGTTAGAGTAAGATCGTTTTCGTTCGCACAGATGCCGGAGGTGTGTTGAGTTTATCCGAACGTCGAGCGATATTAGCTGTTTATGGGAATTTGCACCATGTTTTGTATCGGGTGAGGTGCATTTTTGCTTTAGTTTGTTATGGCGTACCGTTAGCAGTGAAAGTGTTAGGGATTATATGTCTTGTGTCGTAAACATTATGGTGGATTTTTCTCTGTGGGTCGTCCGGCGTACCGTTAACAGTGAAAGTGAATTGGCCGCTTCGCGCAAAAGTGAAACGGATGATTCGTAATGGCGCAACTCGTTCGAGTGGAGAAAAAAAAACTCGATCGGGGAAACTCGTGAGTTTGTTCGGTTGGGAATGTTCGCAGGGTTTTTGAACTAATTATCGTCTTTGTTTTATATGTGTGTCTGTATAAATGTAAAATGGATATGTATATGTGATCTGTTATATCCAAGACCTTTTTGGAAGCTGCTACCATGAAAGTTTCGTTTTTTTTTGGGTGTAGAAGAATTTTCATTGTCCCTTTTGGTGGAACTACAATATATAATCTATATCATTTAACCGCTCGTCTCGTGCTAAAATTTTTTGGCGCAAGTTGGCGCTTGAAGTCACCCCAGCTTTGCGATACTACTGACAAAGGTATAGAGAACCAGGTAGACTCTGCGTCTAACCCCCCACTATAGAAATGAATCCATTACTTACTGAAACTAATTTAGTCTTTAGTTTAATTTAGTCTTAATATAACGATTCCTCCTATTTATACATATTACTTGACGTTATAAGATAAAACTATTTATGAATTTTATCGCGTTTTATTTAAAATTTATTAATTAGCGAAGTTTTAAATACATTAATGCTTCACGGAACGGACTGAGAGTAGGTGTGAAATATCCCCCTGTCGATGTTAGTCCTGGGCTGCCGTAGTTTTCAAAATTATTAACTTTCAAACTTTAATACAGATTTTCATATAACAACTCAACATATAGCAACAAATGGAAATGATTGCAATCTTTTGATATCATGAAAATCGCCTAACCGTTTCACATCTTAGTAAAAAAGAACCGTTTGCAAAAACGAAATCGCATTTCTATCCATAGATTATAGACAGCGCGTCCAAAATTCAATACGGACACGGACGTGGCGACACCATTTCGACGAGTACCGACGACAATGGCATCGCCGGTGGTGATATTCTCTGCCATGACTAAACTTTGAACGAAATTGTCCACTAGGTTTTTTTTATTTTTTCACTTAATTAAAAATCCAATTTGATACAACTTCTGCCACTTTGTAGGGCTCAAGTCGCAAGCGTATTGGCAGGTTGAGGTTGAGGCGTAAAATTGATTCAAAGTACACTAAGAGTATAACAACACGGGATGCTGGAGGTATTGAACACCTTCGCTTACTTTTTCATTGTTTCTTAGTTCTTTAGTAAGGTTATATTTTTTTAGAATCAAACGTCAACAATGCCAGTTTTAACAACTACTATTCGACCAGATCTACAGCATTTCCGAATTTCCTTTCTAGAGAATTCCCAAACTTTTTTTTTTCTCGTTGATCAACATTTTATCGGTTTCGTTGAACCCTCACAGCCAGCTACATTTCCACCACATTTCCAAAATTCGTCAAAACTTTTAAAGATTAGATCTAATCACACATCCGTCGGGTCTCTATCACTGATTAGTTTTACTTTCAGTTTTCGGAACCCCTAATAATCCATAAAATTGGTATGGAAGCAATTAAAGCTACGAGAAAGTTTGCATAAATATAATATTATGCTAAAGTGGTGGGACTATGGCATAATCCCGTTCGGGTGGTATTCTACCGCCGTAGTCACTGAACGTAGAGATAGGCGTAAAGCTATTTCTGTGTGATATTGTGTGATGCTTACCATTAAGTGACTATTAGCGTCACAGGTCGTGGGTTCGATTCCCGGGGAAAATATTTGTACGAACGACAGATAATTCAGATCTGGGCGTTTATCCCCATAAAATGTAAGTATGTAAAACGCCCTTATAACACAAGATGTTATAATAGGTTTATTATATAGCATTTAAAAAAAAACTCATAAGTGCATGACTTTCTCCGCTCAATACTTTATATTCTGAAATGAATATATCTATTAAACGTTATCAGAATTCACACATTGTATTTTAAAAAGTAATATAAATTACATGTTACGATAAACACATTTGTTTTCTTCCGTATGAAGTAAGTACCACAACAAATGTATTTCAAGCGAAAATAGTCCTTATTGCTACATCAAAGTGAACTTAATTTGAACTGGACGTTAATGCGATCATTGCTCGTTTATTAAGACTTAAATTGGTGCGACACGGCCGAAGGTAAATGTGGTCTATTTTAAACCGCACACTTCGTTATCTGCCCGTTTGCCTCCCGTAAAGTTGCGCTAATAACTACGCTCCTTGGGGGAGTCCAGATATAAACGGTGTTTTTACTTCGACTCTGATACAAACAACTTTAATTAAATCAAACATATACGTACGGAAGCTCATGTCTCGCGTTGCCAATGAGTGTATTATATACTAATGTTTGTTTGTCTGGACTGCTTTCGGGCAGAAACGGAATGTCTTTTTTGAGCACAGTTATAAAGCATTTGGGACTGAGAGGGATATAAAATTAGTTCTTTCACAAAAAAAAAATGAAAAATATTTATCAAAAGTTTCCTTTTGCAGAAAAAACGCACTCGCATTTGTAACATAAACAAATAATATCATTTCTTCTCTTTATGTGAATGCTGCACATAAAGTATTTTAAGGATGGCCATGCAGCTGTTCCCATTGCTGAATGGGCTGGATCGAGCCGGATAAGTACCATGACCTCATAGAAAATCGGCGTAAAGTGGAAGTGTTTCTGGTTCCACGTTTCGTTCGGCGAGTGAGGTGGATGGTGGCTCATCCCCCTCCCACCCTTTAATTTTTCCTTCATATCCCTCCCGCTTCTCTCCTTCTCCCTCCCCCTTTAAAAAATTCCTGCCCTTAAAAGCTGGCAACACGTTGCAAGTTCTGTTTTGCAAACGTCCACGGGCGGTGGCGATCACTTACCATCAGGTGAACCGCTTGCTCGTTTGTCAGCGTAATCCAAAAAAAAAAAAAGGATTTTTTCGCGTCTTCGGATCCGGTCATCCATTCAAAGACTCGAATAAAAATTTGTAATACGGTAGTTTCATTTTATAATAAGCAAGGTTACATAAATATAGTAGGGTCTATTACAACTACCATGT
>DWHO01002053.1:0-14025 GCA_018247575.1 Eurytides lysithous rurik | reverse complement strand
GTATATATTTAAGGTAAAAATCATGTTCTAAACGTGATTTATGTTTGCAATATAGAGATTCCTAACTAATTAGACATGTTTATTATCCTTAAAGCCTTGTTTCTAGCATTAAAAAAAATACAAAAATAAATTAAATTTTTACTTGCCTCGAGGGCTGCGGGTTGCTCATCCCTGCTCTAAACCATTGTCAGGCGTGTGGTCGTCCACAATTTCACCTCTTATAGCCTCATTTAACGCAATCACGAAACGCAAACTGCCACAATCCGACGGGTGGGAACGGTGCGACGTTTTATTGTACAAAAACATCGAATATCATTCATAAAACAAACGCTTTAACGACCGTCGACTGGACGGATCGCAGGGGCCTTGCCAGCGTGAGGTTTACTGTCGACCAGTTTCCTACCATCGGCGCAGTAATTAGCAAAGCATTCACTATCGCGGGTCGACTAATGTTTCTCCCTGGCGATGTCTAGCCGCCGATCGAGGTTTACTCCCTAATAAATCGGCCTAAGTACTTCTTTTAGTTAATATTGATCTAAGAAGTATGATACACATGTAAAATATTTGTCGTAAATATTTTACATAGCTGGCCGAGCCAGATAAAGTTCTTCGCCTTCTCAGTAAATGAGTGACGTATTTAAAAAGTTTCTGCTTTTCATTTCCGGCACGTATTTCCTATATCTACACAGTTCGTACTTTTCATCTTTTTAATATGCATTATTTTACGAAAGGAAAAATGGTTTAGGCCGTATCACTTTGCGTCGTCTCAGATACGTACACGCGAACTGTGTCAAGAGCGAAATTATGAACCTGTCAGACGTCGAACAACGATGAACCAACTCTACGACGAGAGGAACAAGACTGCTTTTCCAACGGCGCGGCGAGACGAATAAATAGCAGTCGATTATGTACGTGACACGGATTAAAACAATTTGAGCGGAGTTGGCCATTTTACGTTCCGTCCACGTAAACGGGTCAAGCGTGATCTGGTTCCAGAGAGAGTTTCGGAGAGGTTTTTCTTTCGTCATCGCGGTTTTTTTTCGAATGACACTCCTCCGCATGCAAGAGACGTCAAAGAGCAGAGATAATGAGATGAGAGAGATGTAATTGATCGCAGATTTATCTAAAATTCCGGATGTTCTAGTTTGTTTTTACGTATTTTAAACTTATGATGATAATACCCAATGATGGCACTACCATACAAGCCCAAGAGCCCAGCTTGCCCTAAAGAGTGCCTAAGGAGTAAAATTTATAAATCTTAATTAGCACATAATTCCCGAATAAAAATAAAAATTATTTTTAAATTTGAGCGTTGCGGGAATTATGCATTATGCGTGCAGACGTAGACTAAATATTGCAGTTGTTTTAGTGTATATGTTTAAGACATTATTAAAGTCTAATTATTGCATAAATATATTTGGAGATCACATTAAATAAAAAATTGAAGGTGGTCTATGGAATTATAGATATAACTGCAATGGGTCTATACGGTATATATCGGTCATTAACTGTCTATTCGACTTACATAATGCTGCCCCTATTGTAGGATAGAAATATCTTGTTTTATAAGGGCATTTTACATACAAAAATTTTACACGGTCAAACGCCCTGATCCGAGACGAATATTTGTTGTTCGCACAAATATTTGGCTCTGAGTGTGAATCGAACCCACGACCTGCGACACCGAAGCCAATAGCTTAGCATCTGAGCCAAACGGTCATCAATACGAACGAACTACTAATTGTACAAAGAAAAAAAACAGAGCAACCGTTAATAAAACGCTTTAAAATAATAGAAATCAAATGTAAACGCTTCACAGCGCGACTGTATGCAACAATTAAGTACTGTATAAGCGACTTAAACAAATAATCTTCGTGTACTTCAATTATGCCCCCCTCCCCCTCATTTCATGGTAATACCGTCGTAAAATAATAACTGGTCGGCAATAAACTGCTCTTAGAGGTTGCTGCGTAGAGCGCCCGTGTAATTAGTCCATAAGCGACATACCGATGCTAACTGTCGGTTGATTTTTGTCATTGAACGGGATTTTTCTACGCGTGCCAGTTAAACTACAAGACAGACATGGTGAATTTAACCACAAACATTCACAAACTCTTCGGGGAACTACCGATATTTCCTTATGCATAAGACAAGATATAGGTTGTTCGTAGATTGATAAATATTCGTGCTTTCAGTCTATGCGACTCCGAAAAGCTTCATCGGGATATCGAACCTGCAGTTATTTTAATTTTTCACTCCACGGCCTGGATACACCCCATTAGGATTACACGTCAAGATATGCTTGAGTTGTTTGGGGATTACCCGCTAAGGGCTGTTGAAATCGGGAAGTCGCACATTAGTAGGATTCAGTCGACAATCGTGGTGGTCGTCGACTGTACACAACTAATCGGCTACTGGTGGTGATGAGAACCGTCTCGGAATGCGAGTGTACTTAATATACACGGTGTAATACAGCCGTGCTCTAAAGAGGATACTATGGGGTATTTTATGAGAACCCTGCGTGTTATATATTACCTTTCGTTCATACGAATCTTTGCCCCAGATGGATTCGAACTAACGCCGAAACTAATACTTTGGCAACTGCAAACTGATCATCCATATCAGTATGTCCTTGGCTGTGATAATATTCAGAAAAAAATTACTGATATTTCACTACACATTATGCCATTCTTCGTTCTTTTAAACTTCGTAGCCTAGTTTTGAACTTGCATTTAAAAGAAATAAACTACTACTAATAACGACTTAAAACTAAATGCGAAGTAACAAGCGTTAGTTTAGCATAAAAATATGCAAATATTCACAACGAACGAACACATTGAATAGATTCTCAATATCTCTCTAATAATGACTGATAAACTAAGCTTAGCATATCTGTAGTGACGTAATAGAATATGATTTAGATTTAAATACGTTATTATTTAGTTAGTCAGAAAAGAATTAGAAAGTTCTAATCTCGAATTCTTATGTATATACGCGGAATTTGTATTAAAATTGGGGGAATTATTAAAATGTTATAAATTTGTTTTAGAAATGAATTTTGGACGCTTACATAAGTAACGTAACTATACAGTCAATAATAAAATAAGAATTAAAAAAAACTATGAAAGGACAATGCACCTGCAATGAGTAGGGTTCAAAAGTAAAATAAAATGCAATATTAATACACACTGTTAATTTGTATGTAGATATACTTGTAAGCTTGAAAATCTTACACGATAGTAAATTTATTAAGCTCTGAATGATATAAAATCGAAATCCTTTGTAGCAAAGCTGCTAGTGAAGTCTAGAGAATTGCTTATTTATTTATGCATTTATAATAATTTTAATAGTAATTATATACTCACAAGCTTATTTGAAATCTTTCTTTTTATTATATATTTCTGTTGAAAACTTGTAACCTTTCTTTCTTTCTTTCTTTGAGCACTATGACTTGACATCTTTAATTTTACGAAACTTCAGTGACGATATAACAATATAGTTTAATAGAGCTTATCTGATGAGCGTGTAGGTAAATTACTAGGAAATTCCTCAACTGTTGATACGGTAGTATGTTAACTTACACTTCCAAGACTGTGTTTAAAAGTAATTTAAGAATTAAATACTAACGCTCTTTGTTCTTCCTAATTAACAGTGATAGGCTTTAGAAAGCATTGAAAAATTTTCAGCCGGTAATTAGTTTCCAAGCTTTATTAGACAATCTCTTTGTCCGAGCTCGCCCATCGATTTCAGATAGTGATGTCCCGACGGCCGGGACGTGGCGGAGATGTATCGACAGATAGCGTAATGACGCGCTATTAGGCGAGGTGTCGACGCCGGCGTGGGAGAGTGCGCGGCCTACATTCTACGGCGCTAGTGACGGGACCTAAAAGCGATCGCGGTCTTCGAACATCGATATATCATCGATACAACGGCATACGTAAACATTAGGGCCGACGTAACCGATAAGCGTGAAACGATATTTTATCGATTCTTACATCGATATAGTCATTAACTATAGTCTATACTCTATTCAGTAGTGTTGGCGCATTTGTGATTATTTCGATTTCGCGTTTCATTTCTTTCAACTTTTTAAACCGTCGTTGAAAGAGACACTGATAGACCAGTGCCGTTCCGTTACAGGAAAAGTCCGGTAGCGTTAAATTCGTTTCAACCGAATTAGTTGCAAGCGTGGCCGTATTAAATTTGTCGGTTGTTAGCGATGCCTCGGGTTTCGTTCCGTTTGTGATTCGATTTGCGTTATCGGTTTATTATACTTGCGGAAGTAACTTTCATCCATGACTCTAGTTTTACAAAGTGAAGAGTTTGCGGGCCCAAGAGCGTTATAGGCAATTTATATTGAATACAAATGAATTTATTGAAGAGAATAAGCAAATAACTTTGAAGAGCCTACGAAAAAGATCACAAGCGATGAAATCACTACACCGAGAAAGCAATATTAAAAGAATTATTGTATATTACGAATCAAAAAAAAATAAAAAGGACATTTTTAATTTCACTTTACTTTATGATCGAATTAACATTATTTCTGAAAGCAATGTTAAAAGATTATTTTATATTACGAATCAAAAAAAAATTAAAGAGACGTTTTTAATCTTTCTTAACTTTATGATCGAATTTAGTTCTGGTCAAGATCATTGCGTACATCACTAAGCTCCAATCGCAAGAGCAATTACTCTAATTCAAACGGAATTATTCCGTTGCTACGTAACACTTTAATTGAATTGTTGATGTAAGACGACGTGTAATTTGTGCACGCATGTTCTCTGAAATAATCGCTACCCAATAGAGTCGGATTATTTCCGAACGTACGAGCTTCATCGTGACTTAAATATTAGGAAATAAACGAAACTGCCTGACTGCAAAATATTTTGCTACATTTGCGTGTTTTAAAAATATAACAGAAGTCTACGAAATCTAGATAATAAAGTCACTTATTATAGTATAGTATAGTATAATTTATTTTTTATCTATTCCATTCGAATTAATTTTATATTCAGCCAGTCGGCACTAAAATTATAAATGCGAATAATAGCTGTAATTATTTTATTTTTACACCAGGACCGCGCGGTATGATTTTGAACTTACAAAATTTAAAAACATACCGCAGTCAATCCGTTTGTAAGGCCGATGGTTTTATTGGCGAAAAATTTCTTTTAGAACTTTTTCTAAATCATAAAGTTATTTAGCCACTTGCCACTAGCCACACGCCGGAAGTCGCGAATCGTTTTTGGCGGCAAAATTCTGCATGCAATAAACTTTTATCGTGCCAAAAAATTGCATAACGTTCCTCGATAAAGCGTTTGTAAAAAATAAGTGTAAACTACAAGTACAATTTCAAAATAATAAATACCGTTCTGTATACGTCAGCGTATATAGAACGAATCAAAATGAAAATCTTTGTTTACAATTTCCATTTTTGAAATACTACAGTACTGGGGACGTTCAAGTGGTTAGTGACATTTCTTAAATAACTTCCGAGTGACTTGTTAACGTGCTGCGTTTTTTCATCGTCTGTAAAAGTAAAAAACATCGAAGCGCGTGCCCGAGGATTTGAAACGGCGCGATGTCAGACGCTCCCGCCAAAAAACGTGTACGCTGGAAATGCCGAGCGCGCCAGACATTTCTGATGTTCGATTTAGGAACGTTAAATGTAATCTGTATCGAGATTCGGGAATCCGTTAAAAGCCATCGATTTTTAAATTTATTATTAAATTTTCAATGATATTTACCTACGACGAACGCCTATTAATATTTTCAATAAACGTTATGAATTAGTCGTCGTTTCTTTTAAAAATAATTTATAAATATTATATAATTAAAAAATCGATTTCGGATTTACAATTTAGATGTGAAACATCTTTATCGTGTTATCTTCCATTTATTTTAAAGATACAGATTTCATAATTTTTGTTTTTTTTTTATTATGAAAGGAATACTTTTCGTATGACAATAAAAAATATCCGTTACTATATTTTTTTGTTTGTTAAATGGCATAGCAGTTGATCTGATTGCGTGTTTTGAAACGCTTCTATTGATTCGTTTTAAAGCGAAATCAATTTTGACGGTGTCACGATTGGGAAAAATTCTACGAGTATCGGTGTGCATAATTCATTAGGTATTAAATTAAATGTAAGAATAATATTACCATCTGTTGAGTACTGTAATAATTAATAATGATAACTGAAAAACATCATTTAATTTATTATATTTGGTTAAATTATTACCTATCATTATATCACTCATATTAATGAATCTAAATCTGAGGTCAATAATAAACAACACGGACATCACTTAAATAGTCAACCAATTGAGTACAGGGAATCGTTTTGGGCATAGACAATTAAAAAAAAACTAAAACAAGACTCCTAATTGTTGGAATGTGCTCGATAGCATTTTCCAACGTCGCAACAATCAGTTACACCTGTTCTGTGGGACAGTCGTGACGTAAAACATCGATTTACGACTCCACCTGATCTCGGCACGACGTTGTCACGGCTTAGAAGCGATAAAAAACGACCACAGACAATGAATAGAAACCGCCGCGTAAACGTCTAGGCACCAACCAAACATTTCTGACCATTCCGTCTTAACTTTTTATCGTTTACCTTTAATTTATGAACATGAAACTTGGTCCGGTGTACGCATTGCACGCGATTTGATTGTTTATATGTATGTACCTACACAGATTCTTTTTCGCCGTTTACGTAATTCCTAAAAATAGCTGAGCCAATCGCATGTTGTTTCTAATACAGTAGTTTTCATACTTCAAATTTGTTAAGACTATTAACTGTCTGTAGCATCGACCAGTATGCAATCGTTGCAAAAAAAAAAATCAGACCCCGATGTTTTTGAATACACTTCGATTACCACAATGCATTTCGATTATTACTGAATTTGATGATAGTTTATGAATAACTTACGTTTACGGATAAAAATGCATTTCCGCCACTTCTGAATTTGATGCTAGTTCATTAAGTCAAACCTTAAAATAACTTTGCCAGTTTCAAATTTAACCTCTCGTAGAAAACACGTGCAGCGTCGCCGTGCAGCAGGTAATAGAGGTCAAGCTCTGGCCGGTCACCAATTTAAAACGCATTAATAGAAATTACACTTGCTCCGGCCGCGTTGAATCGTTGCATCAACGGAACGCGGCGGGACAGCCTTAATATGTATCGTTAGCGTTGCGCCATTACTGAATTGGGACGCAGAGCTGTTTGGCGCCAAAACTGCGGACGACCGGAGACGTCAAAGTTTTGACGTTTCTGTCAAAAATTCATTCGACATCTTTAGGTTAGGAAATTCTGCAGAGGCTACTTATAAAAGATTAAAATTCGAGTGTAATATAATGAGATTTTATATTATATAAAGGGTGCGAAAATATTTACCGAGTACTAAATTTTGTATTGTTTGTATTAAATATCCTTATTGTATATGAATTAGAAGGCAACTGACACTGCTGCAATAACCAATACTGCTTTCTTTGTTGATGTTTTGTCTATAAAATAAGGTTCTAATTTTTTTTGATGAAATGTGAGGAGAGATGACAACGCGATAAATACATAAAGATTTTTTTTTGCAGTAGAGGGTGTGAAAACCTGTTAACAACCTTAAATATTAAAAAAGATTATATATCTTGTTTAAATAATTTGATTGTTTACCTGTTCAATGACAATCGTGTTAGTATAACCAAAATAGTACCTAAAAGTAACTTTAATATTACTTTGAAATAAGAAAACAGAATTGATACTTCGTGTTCCTTCTAGTTTGCATCTTTGTCAATCACTTTATGTATTTAACTAGTTCCATAATGAAATAACATCATATAATTACATGAATTAATGATAGCAGCTAAAACAAAAATGACACAACACGAATACACCATAACAAAAAACAAGACTATTTAATACATAATTCGCAATTACCTGTTCTTGTTTATACATAACAATAACGTAAAGTAAAATAGTGTATTCATATCAACAACTATGACCAATCGAAATGGCCTGCGTTATCATAGTTGACGTGTGGTTTGTATTATTACATTTCCAATCGCCATACTGCACCAGATATCCACATATTTTTTTACGTTTGTATAAAATTTATTTACAATAAAAGTTGTAAACGACGCCCACGTCGTCATTGCGCACTCAAGCCCGCACCAAAACCATAAAATAATTACGAACACAAAAGTCTTCCCAAGACGCGACAATAGGCGGCCATATTAATTTACGTTTCCCGCCATCAACTGACAGTTGTTAGGAGGCAATAAAGCGCGCAGTTACGCGCGTGCCATAATGACGTACTCGCATGCTAATTGCCAACTACTGCTTTAAATGTTTCGATGCCTATACTGCCAGTATTCAGCGATTGTATCTGATGTTTTATTATCATGTTACTTATAGGATTGCCTATAAGAATATTAATAGGAAACGAAATAAAACAATTTTCCGAGAGGCTTCTATCGAATGCATGCGTTTTATTTTTAATAACATATAATCAATAATTACTCCTACGTCGCCTTAATATAGCCGATGGGACTAATGTGCTAAATCTTTATTAGACTTTCATATTCCTTAAATATATTTCAGCATCATTTATGAATTTATTTATCTATGAACTCTGTACCACTATTACTCTATTCAGCTAAGTTATTAACAGTTTAATTTTAAATCTGCCAGCGAATTATTTATTTTACGGTAAAAAAATATACGATCGATGTCTGCTCAGATTATATACATAGTCGTTCTTAGTATCACCTAATAGATAACCATTCTAACCTATTATTTCCTTTGTTGCAGCTGTACAAAGAGGGCGGGTGCCCCCCACGCAGCCCACCGGCCTGACGCTGCCGGGCCAGTTCGCCCTCTCAAACGGCGACCCCGCGGCCGGCCTCAACACCCACCCCTACCTCTCCTCCTACATATCACTGCTACTCAGAGCCGAGCCCTACCCGACCTCGCGATACGGGCAATGCGTCCAACCGACCAACGTCATGGGCATAGACAATATCTGCGAGCTGGCCGCGCGGCTGCTCTTCTCGGCCGTCGAGTGGGCGCGCAACATCCCCTTCTTCCCCGACCTCCAGGTCACTGACCAGGTAGCGCTCCTCCGGCTCGTCTGGTCGGAGCTATTCGTCCTAAACGCGTCCCAGTGCTCCATGCCCCTCCACGTGGCGCCCCTGCTGGCGGCGGCGGGCCTCCACGCGTCCCCCATGGCGGCGGACCGCGTGGTCGCCTTCATGGACCACATACGCATCTTCCAAGAGCAAGTGGAGAAGTTGAAGGCGCTCCACGTGGACTCGGCGGAGTACTCCTGCCTGAAGGCGATCGTGCTGTTCACGACAGGTAAAATTTTGGACAGCCTGTTCGGGGAGGCGCGGCTGCTGCTTTACAGGGTCGCCGGGGCGGCGGCCACCGTGGCCGGCTACGGGGAGCTGGTGGTGTTGGTCAGGACGCATTTGGACGCGTACGCCGAGGCGACGCGGGTCCAACAAGCGCCGCAGCCTTCAACCGCCTCCTCTGGGTACTATTCGACGCTGGACACCTCCCTGGGCGTCAACTCTTCGCTGTCGTACGGCAGCTTTTTGTCCACGCCGTCCCGTCTTCCACCCAACTACACGAGCAGCCCGCGAATGCCGGAAGCGGGTTCCTCTTTCAAACTGTGGGATGGCGGGAAGCCGAAAGACCAGGGGGGTTGACGCCCAAGCGAGGGTCTCTGACCTATTACGGGTGTTGGATGTTTGCGTATGCCGTTTGGCGTTTGCCTGATTGTTAGGTATCGGTCCGTTCACGTTCGTTCGCGCTGTTTGGGATAATAACTCACGCTCCTCGGGACACAGTTGGGCTTGGTGCACGCGGGCTACGAAGTCATGAGGTTGGACTAAACATCACTCCCTCTTCTCACATTTCATGTTGTCCTGAGTAACACACACTGACCATGGAGATTTTAGTAAATATAAGCAAAGCGACATAAGCTAACATAATAGTCATATACTACGTTACGGTACGGTAGTCCAGTCCGGTGTTGAGTCCGTAGACGAGAGTAATCAGTAAACATCAAGTGAATCACATGCACCCAACATATAGACGTATCCATGTGCTCCAAGCTTAATCGCATACCGGGGAGTGGTGACTTATTGTTCCCGGCAAGAGTCGGTGATCTTGTGATATTACGCGTATTCTAATTAATACTTAATTAACTTGTGACATAATTTATTTAATTACCATATGTAAATATAGTTTTTTCATTATTTAGGCATTTAAAATGTATATAAATCATTAATTTATTAACTTATTAATACACCTCTATTAATTTCATAAAAAAACATATTTGTTTCATTTTTCTTATCTTCTTATATTTCCCTTTTATTTTTAGTATACACATATAAACATACTAACTTACTAACACACCCGCTACCGAGAAAGGTGGGCAGACACCACTTTTTTTTACACATACACATTATCTTTACTATGTTATTTCCTATCTGGTTTACGCTATCTTTGGTACATTGCATTAGTTTTTTTTTACGCATTGAACGCATCCACTAAAAGACACTTAAGGACAATTTGTAAAATAAAATGAGAAATTTGTCTATTCAACATTGTTACGGGATATACGATTAATAGGAATTAGATAAATCGTTTCTTTCTACATTATAGTATATAAATACATATATAGATCGTAAATCTAGTTTTTACTTTTATTCTTGACTTATCCCATACCTTATGATCAAGTTTGAATATGTAGGTATATTAATCTACCGGAATCAATATTCGGTCGTGTTGGATAACATATTCTGAACGTAATTTTTAGTTACGCTCATGTTTTTGCCACACTATTCTCTCGCAGACAGATTAACGCATAATCGATACCAATATCGATGTTACAACATCAGTGCTGCCAATTACAAATTATCCTTTTGCTCATAAATAATCAACGAGCTATCTAGGCTACACGTAATATAACTGCCGCGTGACGTTGAAGTTAAAGCATCGCCGGAGAAAGTTACTAGCTCGGATAAAACTACATTTATTGGCATTGCATATTCATGGTACCCCCGAGCGAGTTACCTGGCCAGTGTATCCTGATACCGCTGTTACGTTAACGTCGCACATGCCGAAGCCGGTCGAGAGATCGACTAATACCGGTCGCTGGGAACTAGAGAATGTATTAGTAACTCCTTTTATGAGGCTAGTATCCGACGGTGTACAATGCTTTGAACTGACGCGGACGCGCTGTTAGTCTGTTCTATGTTTTCTCTGGATATAGCTTCGATGTTACTCTAGTTTAAATTTTACTGACTCGGACCAATCAGTGCGGATATAGAATATTAAACGGTCGCATTATATGTTCACAAACAAGCCCAAAAGTCCGGCTTGCCCTACTACTTAATTAACACGTAATTCCCGAATAATTTACTTTTAAATTTTAGCGTTGTGGGAATTATGTGCTAATAATATATAAGATTTATAAATTTTACTTTTTTCTTTTATTCTTTACTTAGTAGGGCAAGCCGGGCTTTTGGGCTTGTATGGTAGTACCACCACTGCTACTAATGGATACGACAGAATAAAATAGCGATCATTAAAATATCGCCCACCAATTGAGCTTTTGTAATTCACGTGTTTTTGTGTGACGGTGTGACGTATCATTAGTGTCGCCTTCCGTATTCGTTAGATAACATTTGTGTGTTTATTCTATGGAGAGGAATATTCGTGAACAATTTATGGCTGTGTGAAAATTTAGAATTTCCATTTGACGGATTGCGAAATCATTGGAAAATTAACGTATCTCTACTTAGTGTGCGCAAGAGGCCATATAGTTCCGCATAAAGAGGGGATCGTAGTATATTATAACACTAGATCTTTCCCACGACTTTCCTCACGCTTAATATGTTTTCGTGTTTGTCTTAACCATTTTATTTTTTAATTTTTACCATTAATTACCGAACTACTGTTTCTTTTATGCTAATGTTTCCCATCTCATCTACCTATATTCATCTCATAATCAAATCGACGAGAATAAGATCTTGTGGTATGTATGTATGGTTATCTACAAACTTAATAACGTCTCAGCGAATGGCAATAAGTCTTCTGTAACTTAAAATCTGATATATGCAGTGGCGGTACGCCCAAAAGCTCTTGCCCTACTAAGGAGCAAAATTTATAAATCTTAATTAGCACATAACTGCCGCAACGCTAACGCAAAACACACTATTCGGGAATTATGTGCTAATTAAGATTTATAAATTTTACTCCTCAGTGGGGCAAGCAGTGGCCTATGGTAGTACCGCCACTGGATATATGTATGTTTAAGTTATATTATCGATGGTTTAACAGTGTTTGAGATATATACTACAATTAAATAAATAATAAATATCAAAGGACATCGTCCATACGGCCATCTGATCCCAAACTGGGCAGAACCTGTACTGTGGCAACCAGACAACTGATAGACATACATACATATATATATTTTAAATGCAAACTTATATCAATGGTGTTAACTGTCGACTAACGACGACTAACACGGAACAAATATTTCTGCTCATTGCACAAATATTTATTCTTTGATGGGAATCGAACTGAAAATTGGCTTTGCAGTCACGAGCATTTACCAATACACCAACGGGCCAGTCAAACATAAATAAACGGCCTAAATTTAGCTTATGTCTGTATACTTCCTTACCCCATTCCAATAGGCAAGACGTGTTTTAGGTCGCATAGTCTAAATTAACAAGATTTTCCATATATTTTCTTTAGATATTTTCCTTAGATTTCCTTATATATACACTATAAGAACCCCAGACGACAAAATATTTTATATGTCTGCAAATTAACATTGAAAGTATAATTACGTAAGGGAATTCACTAATCGATTCTCTTAGTCGATTATGAGTCTGTTGTGAACTGTATTTAATATGAGACAATCGTAAAAACAATTATATCCTGACAAACTATATTTAATCCACTTGTTTCTTACGTGACTCTGTTTTTAATGTTTTCCTTTAGACTGAACCGTTGGCTTATTTATGTAAAAAATAAATAAGACTAGATTGAGTGAAAATATTGGGATACAATAAGTTTTTATTTAAATAATCAAAGTGAAAATTCTAAATTTAAATCCTACCAAGTGGTACAAAAATTTAGCCAAACTAACCTTTCGAAAATTAACGTAGACTACAGGCTAAGGTTAAATATGTATGTATACTAACATTATGATGCTATTTCAAACAGACATCTCTCAAGAAATGCTAAATAGATAACGATGAAATTACAGTTTTGAAATTATACACACCCATCGATATCTATATATATATATTTTTTGAATTTGTTCAGTAGCTCTCAAATATTAATTAACAAATATACTGAGTATATTTCGTCCCCTACGATTTTGTTATAGACCCGTTCAGCGCAGTTGATAAGCTATTGGCGTCGGCGCCACGGATCGTGAGTTCAATCCCAATAGTGTCAAATGTTTGTACGAACTACACATAAATGGTTCGGATTTGGGTGTTTGTTTGTGTGAAATTTATGTAAGTAAAAGGTAAGGTCTTAAAACTCACACAATTTCGTACTCATTTAAAATAGGTCTTTAAAATAAAAGACAGAAATATGTTTTTAGTGTTTGCTTCTTAGCTCAATTTGTTTATCTCTGCGTACGTGAGATGTTTTCACTTTCAAAGCTAATAACTGGGTAAGGTTCCGTTAGTAGTTTCATATTCAGTTACCGCGGGGAAGTTTTCTAATACGCGTGTCTAGTAAAGCTAAATGCGGGATTAACAGAACCTGTGTATTATCTAACTTCGGGGGGATGTTTCTTGGGTGAAAACCCTATCGCCAATAAATAGAACAAAAACACAACTTTTATGAAACGCGAAATAATTTAAATGTTATAACTTCATATAAATCCCATTTAGTTTTAAGCACATTTTCGCAGTACAAAGTGCAATCAGAATGAAATTTCTGAGGAAACCTTAACCTTCTGAGGAAGCTTTGCGATATACCG
>DWHO01002052.1:0-14025 GCA_018247575.1 Eurytides lysithous rurik | reverse complement strand
CTTAATAACGACTTCTCCAAGCCACCGCTAGATGGCGTCGACAAGAAGCCGGGACCGACTTTTTACATGGCCATCCGTTAGTTTCGACAATTAAAGTTTTTGACATTAGTAGTATAAACATAAAAAATGAACGTATTAGCTTATCTAATTCAATATACATTTTATGAAAAACATCAATAACAACATCCACAAAAATATAACTAAGAACTACAACTATGCCAAATTTCATTTCCCTCCGCGAGCGCAATAGGAGCGAAAAAGAGGTACAAAGTTTTCTCTTCACGTAATATTAGAATAAGTTTCACGTTAATATATAGATAAGTATCCGCAGTAAATACGCTGACATTTCCATTCAAACCAGAACACAGTAGTGCTTAAATATTACTGCATGCCAGTTGAATCACTGGACATCCAGTAGCACCACCACAAGGAGGAAAAACCCTCACGATTAAATATGCTACGTTCTTAGTGGCTTACCGTATGAAATGCCAGTTAAAAATGAGAAGGTTCACTATTGAAGTGAAATGGGGCTGATGCTCCACTTTTCGTGTAGAACCGGTCCCTGCTCTTGGGTGCAACTTCTACGCACGGGCGTTGAGTTTTTTGTGCGCCCACAGCGCCGTCGCGTTACGTTTCTTCAGATTCAATGAGTAATAACTGTGAATAATCGGTGGAAGTTGAACGCAGCTCGGTAACTGTATTATCCGGTTTGAAGGACCACATTTCTTACGCGGTACTACATCACGCAGATAGAAGGCAGTTCCATCCGTTGCCAACGGTTATTGTTCGCACTAAAATATATCAGTTGTTGGATAAGGCATTGTTTTGACAATAAAGGAAAGGTCACTACTTATTTTGAACTAATTGTGAAAGTTTTTATCCCCCCGTCATGGCAATTCGTTGATCATTTCTCGAATCGAAAAATAAAATCAACGACAATAGATATATCAGAACGATGTATCAAAGAACTTATATAAAATTCGGATAAAAATAAATATAATGAGAATTATATTTATTTTTTATATATCGAGAATACTTTATTGTTTTATATATACTGATATTATATCAGTACACATAAAACATGTTACAAAATATTCCACTAAATAGACTACAATAACAATTGTTTTGTTCATAACATGTATAGTCTTCTGATAATATAATTAAAATCTTATGAAATTCTAAACTACGAACAGTGAGTCATTTGGCCTTCTTATTTAACAATCCAGTCAGAGTTGACCGACCTGGTGAAGAATAAGATTACGGAACTAAAACGTAGACGGCTCATTGAAACTGACTCAGATTTTTGCGGTATCAGGAAAAGTGGAGCATTAAAATTGTTCTCCGGGTTGTTTATTACTAATCCGAAATAAATTGCCCTGGAAATATAAAATGAGGAAGCAAACAAGAGCATTTTTCGTCGCCGGATAATCTTGGTTTGGAACAATACAAACAAGTATTCTTTATTTCTTATTACAGCAATTACATTAGATCGTAGATATTGTATCGATATTCCGTTGCTTTGGCGGTCATCAGATGTATGTTAGTTTACTAAACTTACGAGGGAACCTTTGTTATTAACAAAAGATTTTAATAGAAACAAAGTCAAATTACAAAAAGGATTCGAACGTAATATTTTACTAAACTTTTAACTTCGTAACAAGGTATTTTTCTTAACTCAGTGGTATTTCATAAAATTTAAATTTAACGAACCCAAATTGATACTAAAGAGTAAGGTAGGTCATGCCAACCCGCACCAAACCTTAGTGTTCCAACATTATTTGCTGACACCTTTAAGGAAATAAACATTTATTGTTATTGCATTATAAAACCTAATCGTTTACGACTAGAATTAAAATACTCTACGGGAAAATAACCAACTTTAATTTCTTCATCTGTTATGGTATATAACATGATGTTCGCTTTTATACAGTCCAGTAAGTTATTGAAAGCGTATCACGAATAATATATACCCACTACATATCTCAACATTTAAAAGCTTAGGACCTCCAACTATAGATAATGTTAAATTAGTATGGACCTTTGGAGAAACAGTCACCCGTGCACCTAGTTAGGACTTGCTAATATATGACGTAATTGAGCAAATATCCGACTGATCCGCACCGCAGCTTTGAGCATACCTGCATAGCAGCTGCATACACGAAGGTTGGAGTACACTTTGCTAGCGGTAAACCCCGGAATTTTGATTTCGAATAATTTTATTTTTTTAAATTAACCGCGATAGAAAATAGCTATGTTATTTTACGACCTAAATGCACATATATGCCAAATACCATAGGTTTGTTGTCCCGTTACTACGTAAAAGGACAAACCAACAAACACAAAAAACATCTTGCTCGCCTAGATACTCCGAAAAAAAGAACAAAAATTTTAAAACTAGAATTACCAAAATTCATCGCTTAACTTCCTGGAAGATGCGAATTGTCAGAATACGCGTAACTGTCGTTTAGTCGTACGTAAAACATCAAGAACAAAGCAGGCGAAGGTATAAAATCAATTGTTGTTCACAAAAAGGGAACAGGTAATAAAACTTACGACCCTTTTTTATGCGAGTGCTTCTTCAGGTAACTCAGCTCGCCCTCGCGGTCGGTTAAGCATTTCGTAGACAAGCCACCCCTAAGTTAAATTTGATACGTCTAATAATAATAAAATTCCAACGGCTCTCGATATACACAGAAAGATGCAGGCGTGCAACTGTATGAATTGAAAAGATGACGAGGTTACATTGAAAAATTGAAAAGAATATTGAATTGTAACATTGTATTCAATATTCGCAAGCTTCGTTGAAACACTTTAAAGGTTTCATTGGATAGCTGTATGAAAAATATTAATTGCAACAAAAAACGCCAACTTCTTTACGATAATTAAGTTTATGAGTAATATTCATAACCCTAACGTCATCCGGAATCAATGGCCGATAATACAATAACATTTGGTGATACCAAACCCCACAGATAGAACAGTATACAACCGTAACGTGATTTGCATACGAATCATAACAAAATGTTACAGGTTCAATCAAGTTAAGCTTATATTAATAATAAGCTTATGTTAAGCATCTATGGCCAACCTTATCCCTACAGAAGAACAATCTAACAATTCTAACATTCAGACCGTGAATATGAATGCTGCCAAGTATTGGCAAATTTGTGAATTCAAAAAAAAATTTTATAAAACAATATGATGTTGTATGATGATTTAACAATTGACAAGGAGCCATAATTTCAATGTGATATTTCATATAATCGTATACATAACAACACCTAACCTTTAACCTTTCCAGTCAGGACCAGTCTAATGCAGAAGTTGTCTTTACTGCTATTAGATTCCTTTGTCCAATAGTATTAAGTTCATCACACACCTCTCGATGTGTTGATCACAAAGTTAATAGTAACATGGTTATTGTTCGGTCGAGTCGTGACACAATACTACGCGTGCGTGTATATGCGGTTAGCGCGACTAATGCAGGCTTCTACGGCTTCCTTCGGAGGCAATAAAGGCAAATCGGTTGCTCGGCGTCATGACTCACCAGTCGAACGGAATTACGAAATCCGAGAGAATTCACTGAACGGTATCGCCATTTCGGATTCTAAGAAAAGCTGCTCGTTCACGTGAGGATTCCGTTCCCCGTGAACTACATCCGCGATCGCCCGTGGATTGTTCTGTTTGTTTGATGACTCGTTTGGCGCGGTTGCTAAGCTATTGGCTGCGGCTTCGCATGTCGTGGGATCGATTCCCACTCGGGGCAAATATATGTACTGTGTAACTGCAGAGAATCGTTCCGGATCTGTGCGTTTGTACGTGTGAAATTCATGTATGTATAACGCTCTTATAACACATGATATTTCTATCTTACAGTAAGAACAGCGTCTATAAAATAATAATAACAATAATATATTTTTTTTCTTTTTAATATATTACGAACCAGAGAGTATGGTGTCAGGGTTCATTTAACAAAGTTGAAAATAAGAAAAATGCTAAATCAGAATGAAGTCAAGTAAGTTTATCCCAACTAGAACATTCCTTGATCATCGAATCGATCTTTATTCAACTTTCAATGACATACAAACGTCATCAAACGTGTTGAATTATACTAGTTCGTGTTACAAACTGACCACTAATTATTAAACAAGTATCCGGAAAGCCCCCTAGATGTGGGTAGGTTATAAAATGCTCCGCACTAAGTAGTCCTACGAACTTGTTAAGATGCCTTGGAACTTTCGCAAGGGGCCTTTAATAGAATTCCTCTCCATACTCTCTAGTGGACTGGTAGCAACTTAGGCGCTTAGCGATAGGTCCTCAAAAACAATTTTCGGTAGATTTATGAGCAGGCGAGGAGCTGGAATTATTCAAGTTTCTCGCAACGGTTGGCATAGGTCGGGATGATTTTAGCTCAATTCAATTAAGGCCCGCGTGACCTTTATAACTAACATGAACATTTTGCCAGTTCGTGGTTTACATTAAACGCTTCTTTAACGTAATTGGTACGTGTTTTTATACATGGAACGTAATTATTAAGTAACTTATTTAAGGCCATAGAGTGGAAATTCATGAAATGAAAGCAGCGACCAAATTTTGATACGATTTTATTTTTCATTTTGATACGAATATTTGAACACAGCGATGCCTGCATACTTTTGAAACGTTAAAACAGTGTTTTGGTTTGTAGTATTGTTAATCGCAACATTTAGTATCTTTACGCACACTTTACCAGCTACGCAGGGAATGATAAAATAACATAATGATAAGTATTGCAATATCAAGGGGTTCCATATTAAAACATCCACGAAGCAAAGTATTTAACGCGTTATCTTTCAATACTATCGCATTGATATTCACGTAAAATTAGAATTACTCAGCGATAGGTAAACGACACTCCCTGGTATTTATCTATCTGATAACGATTGCTAACCGGTACGCCGTCAGTGATATGCTCGTAGTTTATTATAAGTAACATTTTATCGGCGTGAATTTTAAAATTCAATATTTGTCATTGTTTCGACGGTATACAACATACGTACATACAACGATTTATTTTTTGCCCATCGCACCAACAAAAATCACGCGGTAGACGTACTCTATAATATTTGGATGTGCAGCCGATCTCAAAAATTTTAAACATGGGCTTCGTGACAGTTACCATTCGTTCACGTGTCTCCATTATTTTCCATCTATGTTTGAATTATTACGAAATAAACAACCTATACCTGCTCTTTCACCTAAGATTTATTGTATGAAACAATGTCCATTAATTACTCCGGGCAAATCAACAAACAATGTTAAAGTAGGGAATAGATTTCACCACGAACTGGCTTGAATGGTTCTTACAAAAATACTTTGTTTGTTGACAATAAAAACATCGTAAGGGATATATAATATCCACTTAAAAACACATTGAAGCAATTCACACCGGACAGTGAACTGACATATTTCCAAACATTACAACTTTCGCATTTATAATGGAAGTGCGATTTGTTATGCACACGCTCTAATTTTGGCAGAGTTGCCATAAAATTGCCAGACGGAACTGTCATAAACGCACACAACGTGGCGGCTCGCCGGTTTGAAATATGGCTCCACTCGACACTCCATAATGTGGACGTTGCCGAAATATGCTTCGTAGCATACCCTGGACAGGACAGATAAAAATTGATATTCGACTATGTTGGGACCTTTTCAACATTTTTCTGGTGAACGTCAAACAATTATGAAATTCCACATTAACGAGACATCTGATTTAAGACTATAAAATGTTCACGTAAAAAAAATCGCCTGGCTAAATAAAATAAGTAAGGAAAAACGTTAAAGCTTACTTAAAATTAAGAACGAATTGGATTTAAACTCTAACACAGTCATGCTCCAATATAAAAAGGGAGTGGAATTTCCAACTTTTTACCGAGTATATTTCTGTGTAGAGAATCTCCCAGACAATGAATTTTTATTAGATACGTTTTAGGGAGACTTGTAGGATCAAGCCTGGTGGGAGTTTTCATTGGAAATTGGTTAAAGCGTTTGTGACATGTCGTTATTGCGTTTCGACGTATGCTCGACGGTAACTGATAACCAATACCGTACTACATTGATTGTAAAATAAGGGTAAACACCGAAAGCAATTGGATAATATTGAATGGCAAACAGCGGCAATATGCAGTAGCATCGGACGCTGCCCCAACTGAGACGGGGCTCTATGCAAATTTAAGTGCCCGAGGCTCCTATTTACTCAGCAGCTACTAGTCGACCACAATGCCTTTATTTGCTGCTTAGTCAGCCGTACTGAGGTGAATACTATTGTATATGATCATTTGTTAAGTAGGTATTAGTAATAACTCGGACTCCGTTATCTATGGCTTCAAATGATTCACAACGCTTCGTAATATAATACTATTTATTCATTTCTATTAATTAGAAAGAGATAATTTTATATAACTCCATATCAACTTATCAGAGTTAGTGCGCTGGGAGAGCGCCAAATTTAGTCGAATTGATACGTTTATATGGAGGTAAAAATGTCAATATGCCGCACTATATATCCACGAACTGTATGGACGAACACGCGCAGGTAATCGAAAAAAAGCAAAATCTGGCTGTGACATTCAATCCAATCGCAGAACGGATTAGTGCAACGGTGCCGCGCAATTTTCGGAATAATAACGAACTGAATACATTAAAGTGCAAGCGACACGTGAAAAGCGGAACAACGGGAACAATATCGCCCACGGGCGAGGTTGTCAAAAACAGGAAGACTCGTTCCAACGCAGCGGGATACGTCGTCGAGCCAGTTAGCAACCCTACGGGACGCGTGGGGATATTCCACTTTCATAACACGTCACGCCTCCAGAACATATGTCAGGCGCGTGGGGAAACGCGTGTCAGGGAAAAAAAAACGAACGTAACGCAAACCAACCGACGCGATGTTAGCGTTATGTTTTCTTAATTGAGAGGGCCGTGACCAAAGCTAATAACTCAGATGATAACTCTCACACTCGTGTTGGTATAAGACAGGCTGATTAAGCTTTAATGCCTTATACATATTGAGCACAAATTTGCGCATCACAAGTTCTGTTTGTCTGTAATGTTAGCAAGCTAGAAACGTGATTTTGTTGTATTATTAAATTAGTATGCACAGTTCGAAATTAAATAAAGTTGAGAAAGTTTAAACCTATATAAGTAAAGATCGTCGATCGATCGAAATATTTTTATTTTCTTTGTTACAAAGATTTTGTATTCGATTTCCATTTCATTAGAAAAATACGTTAGTTGAAAATCTATTTTAATTTCAATTTTTTTTATACAACATTAGGCGCAATATATGGGCATATATTATATATATATGGGCAATTATGTATTTGTCGTCGTGTACGAATCTTTTTCGAATAGAATAATCGATAGGAAACTAAATACTATACCGTACCACAGCTAAAATAATATTGTAGAGGGTAGGGTGTTACGAGATTAGTTTTATGTCGACTCAAGGCTTCAACGCAAAGTTGGAGACAGCTTGTTTCAACTTCTTAATGTTATGGATTACATTTTCACGCCGCATTCATTTCTGCTGCATAACTAAGTAAGTTTTAAAAGTACCTTGGATAATAGGATTGTTTATCATTTTAAATTGCTTTATATATAATGGAATAGATAATTCAAATAATTTTTTAGACATAAGCATAATGAATTTTCACAGTTACCAAACTAATATATAGTAATAGCCTGACTATATATCTTTGAATTATACTGTTTATAACAACGATAACAACGAACGAGTGGAATGCACGTGTGTTTGGAAGTCGTAAGTTCAAATCTTATCTGCTTTTAGTAGGCCACAGCTCGAGTTATTCTGTTAGCGTCGGCTACTTATTATCTCGGTCAGATTAAACGAGTGTGAAGTATATTACAATATGTATATTTATCACTAAATACTTTTTTAAGAGATCAAGACGGGCAAGTCGCTGCCTAGTGGTAAGTGACAGGCTTGCTGTGACACAAAACGTGCTTGGCACTGGGTTAAGATGTTATCTATGTAAATAATTATTATTGTTCTGTATCAGGCCACTGTAACTTAGTATTCTCGAGCTGACTTCAATAAAATCATAAATTGAATTGAAGGCGCTATTTTACAATGAGAAAAGCAATGACGAAAACTTTATAGAATATCGAAGTATAAAAAAAAATATTTTTGGATAGAAAATTCAGAAGTGGTTCACTAATAGTATTAAGGGGTTATTTTAATTTTTTAGAGAGTGGAACTGCTTTGCAGTATAAGTGAGCAGCCCATCGTAGAGCCGAACCGTGTCGGAACATGTATCGCTAACCATTAGACGCATCAACTTGCTTGTCTTGTTCTTTTATTTCCTAATAAAAATTGTTTTTTTTCCGTAAATTGTCTCAACCACGTCTGTCTTCACGTACGAGTTAATTTAGTAGAATGGTATCGTATGGCATTGTATATCTTAAACCTTTATATAAACGTCTTAGTACTCGTTTCGTCTTTGGCTGCCACAGTGTCTCTCTCCCAAGACGGTCCGCAACGTATTGCGTTACAGCAAAAGGATTGCAGACAAGGCTATTATCCCTCCCTTGCAAATCGAACAAAGCTTTCAGGCTCCACGGTTTTTTCCCCACGGAAGAAACTTATTTGTACCTGAAACAACAGAGGTAAAATTAAATCCATAGGCAACGAAGTATCCGAACAACTCAAGCCGCGTAATGGGAGGGAGCCCGGGGGATTGAGCGGACGAGTCGACGAAATCAAATGATAGTTAATTCAGTAGCCGGGCCTTAAAATGGGCTTATAAATACGGAGGGAGCAATTCGGTTTATTGATATTAACTTAAGATAATCACGTCAACAAATGTATTCCTGTTCTTCAGTAGGTATCGTGTAGTAGAGTTTTTAAGTTTACACAATAATTATTAACTATATTTGATCATCCTTACTTACAAAGTAGTTTTTAAAAACTTACCATGTATAGAATTCTTTTTTAAAGGCAGAATGAAGATTGAATCACATATATGATAATGAAATGATGATATATGATAATTAATGATAATGACAATGAATATATACGAATAAACACAAACCAACTATTTTTTTAGACAGTTTCAGATTAATTTTAGGTTTGAAATAAGTTGACTTTATCTAGAATTTATTTTTGTTTCTACCAAAATTGGAATCTTTATTTAATATAATAATGTCGAAATCTGGCTTCTTAGACTTGTCTGTATGTTTACTACCTAAAATTTCACAAAGACTAAACCAATCGCGGTTAAAATTTATATAAGCTGTTTTATCGTAAAACTGAAGCATCCTAAACATTCTTCTTCTATCGGCACCGCGTCCGCCATAACTACAAAAGAAAGATATGGTCAAAAGATTATGAAAATGTATTAGTTATGTACTAACTTGTAAACTTCGAGATCGTATGTAACTTGACACAGTTAGCTTCTAAACTTATAGGAATCCTTTTCGACATGACGTGACTACGAACGCTAGAAGAAGTTTAGTGCTAGCCTCAAAAGCTAACCTAAGTTTTAACCGAGTTGATATTTACTTTCCGCATAAGGGACATGAGTTTTACGAAAGCAGATCCGCAAATAAAAACTTTTTTGAAAACTTCTCAAAGGAGCGAAAATATTTCTATCTGCGATCCCAAGCGACTTGGCACCAAAGTCTAGTATCAAAAAGAAGCACGAAGTATTTTATATCAATTTGCGCATTCGTGCAACGTATATTTAAGTGGACCCACTTCTGTGGCGGTCTTAGCGTTTTAATGATGCCATTTATGGGAAATGGGCCGAAATCCATATAAAGTCAGGGAAGTGGAAGAATTTACGCTGATGAAAGGCTCCGTGATCTGAATGAAATGCAATAAACGCCTAACGTTTGTATTTTGGCATCTAAATCATCTGTAGAGACAGTCAGTTCATGCGATGCTTAGTCAAATGATTTGTCATAATTCAAAAGAAAAGTAATACATTATCCGCAACAGGATCTTGTATTCGTGTAGTCTTTCAAAAGATGTAACTGTCAACGTAATTTGTAAGCAGCGTCGCGTCGACATATAAAGAGAACTAAACGAGGAGTTAAGCGAAATTCAAAGAACTTGATAACAACTGCGGTCTATGTGTATGACGACCTAGGCTTAGATCTGAAGCGCGACACTTCCTTCAAAGGACTTATCTTTCTATTTGCGTGGGATGTGCATTGTATTGCCTCCCATTTTATTTGCCTCCCAAAATACAGGCCTAGCCTAGTTTGGGGGCCCCTGTCACATCTGTATGTCACACGTGATATGCTTTTCTTTTAATAACGTTAAATATTGTTAAATAGTTATGTAATTCTGTATATGAGATGAGCAAATAAACTTATTATTATTATTATTGCATTGCAGCGTGTGAAGTACGTATAATGCTCGCCTGCAACCCAGTAGGACAATTTATAGGTTATTGATCTCAATTATATAAGAAACACGATGACACCACACATTATTGATTTAGGCTAAGGATTTTATTTCAACCATGACTCATGGCAAGAATACGTAAGCTGGTAGTATTTTAAACAACTTTGTTTTCAATTAACATCTCAAATTTTCAAGACGTTGTATCTATCTTACTCAGAGACTGCTAACACTGTCTATATTCTATTGAAATCGATGCTTTGATGTGACGAATATTAATGTAAGACTACGATATTTGCTCCTAGAGGTCCATAAAACGGGATATACTTTCACCGGCAGAAATTTTCACAGAGCAACTTCTATTGGCGCGTAAATAAGCCCACTGGTCTGTAAAAGGCTCCTAATTATTACGACCTTACAGAGAAACAAACATAAGTAAGCAGACACAACCCTCTCGAAAGTTGGCAACGCAAATGCTATCACAAGTTTTCATTATAATATTTAAATCGTATAAATAAACAAACTAGTGCTGCAGATGTCCATGGGCGGCGGCGTTCACTTACCATCAGGTGAGCCGCTTGCTCGTTTGCCTCCTAATCCCGATAAAAAAAAAAACATATGTAAATAATAACATATGTAATCTTTTCAGGCGGCAATATAACCCTTGAACGGAATCCTTCAATCCTTTGCCTTCTCTCTTTAATAAGGACTCGATCGAAAATGGGCAATTCGAGGGCGATCATTGATTATTAATACGTCATTGATTATTGACACATTAAACTCGCCAATCAAGTGGCCCGATTGGTCATTGTGGCCGACAATACGCAATCAGCGAGCTCTAGTGTTAATGTCGGCGGCTTGACGGCAACACTCAATTCCGCGACACTCGTCGCGATGGTACTTCAATCCGCTCAACGAGGCGATGGACGGATGAGACGAGAGGCATTTCAGCGATGCTTTATTATAGGTGACGATTAGTGCATTTAATCGCTCTGCTTATTTCTACTATTGCTTTACAAATTTATTTTACTTATATATGCATTTCTTTATTACTATTACCACAAACTGTTGTAGTTTCGTTCATTCAATTTATAAAAGATATATATTTTTTTAATTGAGTAAATTAGAAAGCATCAAAGTCAATATATAATTTAAATTAAGTACCATTTATACTAGTTAATACGTTAATATAAATGCCACTTAATCTTTTGAGATGGCTTTAAATCTTTTCCCGCTTAATATGGCTCCGCTCGCTACAAATACTACGGACATATCAGACCTACGGATATATCAGACTTAAAATAAATATTTAACAGCTAATGTTGGTTCAGGTTATATGATATTACTTTCATACATGATAATGTTAGTAAAGAATTCTAAAAGTCGGAAGCTAATATTAAACCAAACTCGAAAATACATAATACCGTTAATAACTGAACGAAAGAATATATTTCGTTAATATATTAATTAAAAAATAATTAATTTTAAGAAGTCGCTTCTTAATATCATTAGCCATTGCAATAACAAAAACATTATCTCATTACAAATACGGCTATTGGGTACGCAGTGTTAATCCTTAAATATGAGGGGTTCCTATTAAAAGGGCATATTCGTTTACCAGTGGGATATGAGATAATGCCCATTGAATGGGAGAAACAATGTTGCTAAAGTCGACTCGTGCTAAATAATCGATAGCAATTTGTTCCGATTCGTATCTGTTTTATTACGAAGGTCCCTTGTAAAAGGAAAACGCAATCGGAAATCATTTGAGCCCCAGAACGTGTCTACTACTCGACAACGGACCGTTTTATATTTCCCCATCTCGAAATAACGTGTTTTTTTTTTGCGCGTCGCGTAGCGACGGTGTGTTTAACGTGCATTAAAATAAAAGCCTCACGATTCATTTCGTTGCCAGCGCTCATTTGTGTGACGTAATATTATATTGCTGGGAGGATATCCACTTTTTAACCGACTTCAAAAGAAGGAAGTCCTCTGATTTTTATACGTACTTTTGCGATATCTCCGCCAGTTGTCAACCGATTATGATGAATGAAGTCTATTGCACAGGGTTTATCTTAAGGTGGTAATGGGATATAGCATTATGATTGTACATTGAAATTCAAAAATGAAAAATACACTAGGAAAATCCTAAAAATTAAAATAATAGGACATATGTGTCGAGCTTATTGTTTATATTTATTTGAAGTCGGTTAACTTTTTTTTAGTAAAAATAATAATCGAGTAGTAAACATTACATGCAATGTGTAACAGTTGATAAAGCTTACAATCACACTTGATTTTTCAAGGAACGTGCCTCCATCATGATTTATTAAAACCGCCTCAAAATCGAAGCAATGTAACATGTCTGGATACAGGGGGATTCCATTATTGCCTAAACAAAGTAGATTTCTATGTTAACGGTCGGAGCGTTATAACAATTACGGTTTGATTGACTAACAACCAAAGCCAATCTAACAATGTATATTGAATGAACTATTCTACGCAACGTGAGCGGAGTGAAAGCATTTAACGTATTTCTTCATTAAGCGAGCGAATGGCGGGCGTACAAGTGACACTATTCCGCAGATTAACCTATTTCTAAATATAGCAACGTATCGGCATCTATTGTGCTTGATTGCGAATTAGTGTTTGCGATGAGTAAATTAATTTTATGCAATATTAACACACTTAACATAAAGCTCATTACTTAACTATTAAAATATAATTTATAACAAGTGAACAAATTTTTTAAAATAGGGAACAACAAGTGGCGGTACTGCCATACAAGCGAAAGAATTTGATCATATATTAATACACTTAACGTGAAGCTTATTACTTAACTACTAAAATATAATTTATAACAATTGAACAAAAATTTTTAAAATAGGGAACAACCAGTGGCGGTACTGCCATACAAGCCCAAAAGCCCGGCTTGCCCTACTAAGGAGTTAAATTTACAACCCGCAACGCTCAAATTTAAAAATAAATTATTCAGGAATAACGTGCTAATTAAGATTTATAAATTTTACTCCTTGGTAGGGTCAGGCGGGCTTTTGGGCCTGTATGGTAGTACCATCACTGGGAACAACCTCAGCCTGTACAACCAGTACCCATTTATCTATAGCCAAAGCAAAATCTAGTATTTTATCCTAGTACACACTAGTAAGCGTACATACAGAGACATAAAATTCTCTCAAGTGATTTTATAAATATTTACCGTCTTATTTACAAAAATGTTATTGCACATCTAAAAGTTCGCTATAGTAAGATTCAAAAAAAAAAGTGTTATTTATAACAGCTTAAGCATTAAACTGTTCTGTAAACCTATTATTATCAAGTAACAGCAGCAAGAAACTTATTATTAAAGTGATATAAAGTAAAGATTGCCGACTCTCTACAGCTCATTAGAAAAGAAAACAATATAGTTAAAACGCGCTTTACAATGGCAATGCCGTAATTTCGCATGGTTGTCAGCGTATCAAAAATATTTTTTTGATACGCTGACAACCATGCGAAATTACGGCATTGCCATTGTAAAGCGTCCACAATAAAATATTTTTAAACGATAAAAATGTCTATGGCATAGTCACACTTCGGTGTGTACAGACATATTG
>DWHO01002051.1:0-14026 GCA_018247575.1 Eurytides lysithous rurik | reverse complement strand
TACAATTACAATGATAAGTTCACAATTTTTATAATTTACATCTTGAAATGGCCTGGAGGCGATCACATCATTTCCATAGTGTGCTATCTTCAATGAAATCATTTACTGAGTAATAACCTTTAGCACACAAACGTCCTTTTACAATTTTTTTAAATAGCCCGATGGGTCGGATAACCCATAATTCGATCCGCCGAGAGATCGGAGGTGTTAATTGTTACTGCCCAGGCGAATCAGCATTGGTGGGTAAATATAAATTTAGCTTAACTTAAAGTCTTTAGTTTCGTAAGAATGTTAATTTGCATTGCTTCTTAAAAGAGCCCTGTTGTTGATAGAACTGTTTGATTCACGACGCAAATCCCTTAAACAGTGCACTGCATAAGTTAAACTATTTACTAACATTTATTGTTTACTGTATATGATAAATGCTTGTAAAAAAAATAGATAAATATATGAAATATTTGAAATAATGCATATTTCGATTTGATTTGATTGGAAATTTATTATTAACAGACAGAACGACAGTTGCAAATTTTGAAAAAACTTCCATGTAATGAAATTCTCATTAAAAATAGTTAAGATGATGTACTATCAATATATTTTATGCATATATGCATATATATTCTTAGTAGCGATTCATTATCTTGTTTGTCCCTTCATAACCGTGAAGTGACAGTTGTCTAATGCGAGGACAGTATACGGCGCTATGGATTTTAAATAATTTTTTAATATCAAAAAACACAATGCAAGTACAAGGGTCTAGGAGACTGAATTTTTTGCTTTACATCATTCATATGTGAATCATATCGAGAAGTGACTCGTAATGTCTTAATAGAATAATATAAAACTAAATAACTTCCTGTTAGTGGACGTGACATAACATTTGAACTGTTCAAAATCAATAACAGAAGTTATTTAATATTAGCCAGGGGAGTAAGACAACAATAGCTTAAAAATAAGAGTAATAGTTAAAATGACATGAAATTTGGTATTATAAATGAAATTTGCGTTTTATACAAAATCTGGCTCATCACCCAGTCACACTGTATCAAATAATTTCTAGTTGTTCAAGCGTTATTGTATTCCAGTTTGAAGGGCATTGTTTTTAGAAAAATTTCTATGAGAAGAGGAAAGAGAAGATAGACTATCTCAATTCCCAGGTTGATTCAGCGTGGAGCGTTTGGAGTTGTTAAGTGGTCAGCGGTGGTTCAAAGATATATACTGAATAAAAGAGCTTTTTGATTGTGTTTATGATAAACGTTAACAATGAGCGTCTATAGCTATCCGATTAAATATATTTTTCCTTTGAAATTTTAGATATTTGCAATTCTCTTCAACGTTAACTATGCCTCCGCTAATTTTTTTTTTTGCCTTCTCCGTGTGTATATATATATATATAATAGGCTGTAAAACGAGCGCAAAGCATTCTCTTTATATATTAATATATAGATACGTAATAGGTTTTATATATTAATAGTAATAGTAATAGGTTAAAACGAGACATCCGTCATTATTAGTGCGATGATCGGCCAGATTGTGTTTTCATTTTCCCGCCCCGCCGGACGCACAAACGATGCCAGCGGGCAAATATTGTCGCAGCGATAACGCGTAAAAGCACCGACGGAGGTACTAAGCCACGACAAATAATGCAGCGACGTTGCCGCCCGACGCATGAATTCTGTAGGGTGACCATGAGTTCGTCAAAGAGCGGAAAAAATAATAAACACTTTGCACGATTGTATTGTACAAAATAGAAGATACAAAATTATTAAACTCACGAAAACTCGCATACCTTTGTGGACTTATAAAGACCTGACGTTACCTTTGCTTATGTCCTGAAAGTTTAACATTAATGAATCATGGATGTCCACATCACGACGTATTGAATTGGATGGTTTCTTTTACAAAATTCAGTCTATCACATAAGGAGAGAGTGAGAGAGAGAAAGAGTCAGGGAGAGAGAATTAACTATTAGTTTGTGAATATTAATACATTATAGATAGACAGAATAATTATAGATATTAATATTGGTATAATTAATTGCTATGTAATGCGTTGGAATTCTTTTTTGTAAATGGGCGGTTGTCCATAAACGTCAGGAACCTATGGTCTAGCAGTAAGACTAGGTATTGCGGTTGGAATGGTAATGTTTCTAGATGTATTACTGGCAAAAGTGATTTAATATCCTATATATCTTCGGGTGAAGAACGCAGTGCAAAGCCAAGCAGTTTTTGTTATTATAAAACAGTAAGTGCCACTCTGTTGTGAAAAATAAATTGGCAAGAAGTGCAAGTTGAGTGACTTTTCTTTTTCTTTCTTTTAAAACCGTTGTCCTTATTGTAAGATAGAAATACCTTGTGTTATAAGAGCTTTTAACATACATAAATTTCACGCGGACCAACGTCCAGATCCGGAACAATTATCTGAATTTCGTACAAATATTTGTCCCAGGTGGGAATCGATTCCACGACCACCGATTCGCGACACCGAAGTCAATAGCTTAGTGACTGTGCCAAACGAGTCACCATTGTTTGTCTGTGTAACTTTAAACTTGCATCATTAAGAAGCGGGCTACAAGGTATTTTAAGCAGATAGTGATTGGGATGGAGTGTAATGAAGGTGGCTTTTGATTCTGGAGAGTGACTCAAAAATAATGAGAAAAGGAAGATTGACATACACGCGGACGAACCTGTGATAACGTATATCCGTAAAAAGGTTTGTTAAATAATGTGCTGTTTTATGACAAATAAGGAAACAAATGGTGTAATTTGTTAGTAAATAGCCGACATAATAAGTGAAATTGTGGTGCTATTAGTGCACGCGTCCGCCAAGACATCGCCGCTTAGAAAATACTGTTTGGTTAGTAGAGGAGATACCGTTATTATACAATGTTCAATTCCCTCGTTCACAAAGTTTGATGATTTTAGAGAAAACAAGGCAATGACACTTATTTGAAATTACATTAAATTATTTTCTCTGTGCATTTTTAGAACATTGTTGTAAAACTAAACGTCAGGCCGAATTTTGAGGTCTATAGGCCCTAGGGCAACAAAGGAGTGGAGGCCCACTAGCCCTTAGTTATTTTCCAAATAAAATGCACAATTTATACAGTCGAGTTTTCTCAATAAATAATTTATTGTGAGATCAAATAAATTCTTTTAAAAAAGAAATATAAATAAATTTGGACGATTTTTTTCTTGAGGTTCTTTCTTTTGTGGGGGCCCGGATGCCCTCCCTAAATCCGGACCCTCTAAACATCATTATATTTTTTTATTTTAGTACTAACCAATAACAAGTTTCGTGATTTTTCGGTCATAGCTGACGACCAGAAAGTTAAAACGGCACTCGGAGTTGCCTTTAACATCGGTTACTTAATTAGTCACATGTCCGTCAATCTTGAATTCTTAAGTACTAAAACTTCTTTCACGAATAATTTTTAATAACACTACTATTAATATATGCGTGACCATTTAAGTCACTAGGTGACGACCATATGTTAGAGTGAAACAGTTATTTTAACTGTTTAATTACTAAAAAACGTCATGTCATTTAAACAGTGGTAGAGCCATGCAGTTGCACCCGCTGTTAAACGGTCCGAACCGGATAAGTATTATGAACTCACGGAAAATCGGTG
Organism: Eurytides lysithous rurik; assembly: GCA_018247575.1. Classification (NCBI taxonomy): domain Eukaryota; kingdom Metazoa; phylum Arthropoda; class Insecta; order Lepidoptera; family Papilionidae; genus Eurytides; species Eurytides lysithous. Next base: position 10,395 of record DWHO01002051.1, on the reverse strand, counting down.
TAAAGTGGAAGTGTTTTTACTTCCGCGTTTCATCCGGTGAGTGAGGTGGCCGGTGGCCCATCCCCTTCCATCCCATTCCTCCCGCCCCCTCTCATCTTCTCCCTCCAAATCTCCCTCTACCTCAACCCCTCTCACTCCTTCTCCCTCCCTAATTAAAAATTAAACTGGCAACGCAATTACAACTTCTGTTGCAAATGTCCATGGGCGGCGGTGATCGCTTACCATTAGGTGAGCCGCTTGCTCGTTTGTCAGTCTACTCCATAAAAAAAAATTGAGCTATGCTGTTTTGGGTGTGTAGTGTATCAACTATCAGACGTTCGATGCGATTGTACGACGTTAAGTATCATAAAAAAAAAAACTAAAATTTTGCCAATGGTATTTTTGTATTTTTCAATGGATCTGAGTATTTTTTTCCTGGAGTAAATACCAAGGCTTCTGTTGTTAAGCAAATAGGATGCCTAGTTCAAGGATGCAGTGGCGGTACTACCATACAAGCCCAAAAGCCCAGCTTGTCCTACTAAGAGGTAAAATTTATAAATGTTTAAATTTATAAAAGTTTTAACCAGCGTCTATTAACAAAGACATCTTGATAAACCTTATAACACCTTAACTTCCTTTTTCTTTTAATAAAACGAATCCACACTAAAGGACCGGCTGCAAAGACAGCTTATCGCGGCCAGACGAAAAACGATAATGCGGAAATTACGATCGGGACGTCTAAAGTTTTCTAATAGGGTAAGATACCAACGCGTCCCGGTCGGGGTGGAGGATACAAGGATACAATTAGCATGTGGAAACACCGCGCTGTTCCGCCATCGCCGCGGGCGTTCCCTAATTGGCCCTGTGTAAACTTACCGTGTTATCGGTCTGCCCGAAGCGGTTGCAGCCGAAGTGTGGAATCGGCTTTTGCGTATACTTTTAACCCACACATGTACTTGTCAATTGTTAAAAATAGTAATGCGGATACAAGCTAATTTACGCTGCTGATTAAGGTAACGACATGATGTAATACTTAAGAATTACGAGACAATGTGGCCATTAGAATAAATAAAACAGCAGTTAATTTAAAAAAAATAAACGAAAAATCCATTCAATATTTAAATTGGCAAACAAAGTTTAAAACGCAGTTTTAAAAAAAAATATGTCTCGATTTTTATGATATTACAATGGCGGTGAGATTAAAGCGATCGGTTAGTAGCTACTACTCCAAGGCACCGTTATATGGCATTAACAAGCGAGCGGGACCGACTTTTTACATACCCATCCGATGCATGGATCATCTTACTTTTCATGCAATCGGATGATCATCCCCCGAAGCCCTAATCCAACTAAGAAACTACAACATAGACTCATTGCCCTCCGCTGGGTTTGAACTATCTACCTCCGATTTCTGTCCCTACCACCAAAAGGAGGTAACCCAAAAATATGATACGACGACGAAGTCTGAAAAGATTCAGACATGAATATTTTAAGTATATAATACTGTCTAAATATTTGGTAATATTGTATATAATACTGTATAAATATTTTGTTGAATGCTCTTCCATGCTAGTCAGTCCCTTAAAACCGCCCGCCCAAGCCAATATTGACTTCTTATTACCGCACAACCGCAGATCCGTTACACGTCGCATCAAATCCGATCGCTTACCCCAGCACTATGCGAGTGGTAATTTGTTAGCAGCTTCAACTGTACGGAACAACAAAGACGTTACAGTTTTTGCCCACGAATGTTAATTGCCCTTAAAGCTGAGTGCAAATGTACAAACGTTATATGAATATATGATTTTTTGTATTTACGCGATTATTTCACGTTGGTATTAATCTTGTTTACAAATTTCGTTGTGTTTTTAAATTTTGATTTTAAATTGTCGGCATTAGGAACATTTGTAGCCACACACTTAATGATTTCTTTTTTATGAGCAAATTGATAAATTGAAACTTATTGTGCGTTTATTGTGTCTGTATTTTGTGAAATTCTCGACGCTATGAAGTCATCATTGCGACGTTCATCGTTACGTTACACACACAGATGACAAACATCTAACTGTCATCGTTAACCAAAACTTTTAAAATCAAAGCTTTTATGCACGATGTTATTAAACTTTTTAGGGTTATATTAAGAAGATTTTATTTTTTTTAATTCAAAATGAAACCAACAAGCCAGGAATGATGGTAAGCGATGTGACTTAGTGTTTTGAATAAAACCACAGAAGTTTAACCGTTTTAGACGCTGTGCTTTGCACGTTGTTCTGAAATTTCAGATAAATTATTTCCGCGGCCAGAGATTTCATTGAAGCGTTGCTTCGATCAATACGGCTCTCGATTATATATATTTTTTCATTTTATAGCTTGGAAATAAAGTCAATGCTAATTCAGATACATCCAGAACATCTTTTAAAAGTCAAAAGTTTTCGTTTGCCAGTTTTTGTTATACAAGGTAAAACTTACTTGTTTCAATTATTAATTTGACTTTAATCAACTTAATATTAAGATAATGTGACATACGTCATACCTTAAAATTCTTCAGTTCTTTTTCTTTAAAGACTGAACTAATATAATATAGGTATATGGTATTATAGTCCTATATATGATAAAAATGACAGTAGTAATCAGGTTTCTAAAGAAACAAGACATTAAAACAAAATATGGCAAAGATTGTTAATAATTTCAATATTTATTATCTTATATATATCTTTATGAATTCTATATATCTCATTTCAAATATCAGAAAAATAAAGTAAATAATTTAAAAAACAGTTTAAGCTACTAAACTTTTATTTTGTTATTCACATTTATTAGAATATGTTGACTTCGTTTATGTATTATCAAAAAAGTAACTATCCAAATAAAGTTTAGGTCACCATAATAGTGATAAGTAAAATTAATTACATAACTTATATCACAAGTTGGGACTATAAATATATCTTATTGTAATTATTAAATGTCACCGTACACATCACAGCCCCTGTGGCCTAATGGATAAGGCATCGGCCTCCTAAGCCGGGGACTGTGGGTTCGAGTCCCACCAGGGGTAAATTCAATCTTTTTTAATGAAAGTAAATTGAATATATGAGTTATGTTTATATTTTTGGGTTTAAACAATAAAAAACGTTTTACAAAAAATAACTTTTACATTGTATGTAAATTCTTAAAATATTTTTAAAGTTACGAAAATTATATGCTCGTACTGCTTTTGTTCGAACCAAGAGAATGTACAAATTTATTTTCGGATCGTGTCAGAGATGGTTTTCCACGGGACGCAAAGTACCCTGGAGTTCAGTAGAAACATTTTATTTGTAATAATGTATGAAATTTACCGCTGCGACGTTCAGTCTGACGATATTTAGCTTAACTGCATTGTTCGGTTATCGGGGGAGCAAATAGAAGTGAATCCGTGTAATTCCATGCAACGGAACAAAATGGCTGCTTTCGTTTGAAAATATGAGTAATATTGAAAAATAAATTTGTCCGTTCGGCACTGATATTATATATAAGAATTGTATATTATTAAAACAAGCAAAACTAAAAGAAAGATGATGCTACGCTAGGATATTGAGGTCATGGATTCGAATCATGAAAAACCAAGTTATGGATAATGACATGTGTACGTTACCGTACCCAACGTTTAAAAATGTTTATTAACAAGACGAAGCAAAAATTAAATATGTGATGAAGATAGTTAAATTTTTGTAAGCCAAATTCACTACATGCTCATACTTTGCAAAAATTTATTCTTAAGCATATTTGAAGTAAAGATTTTTTTTTAATTCCTCTTTTAGTGTTATTGCGACCATTATCGCTTGACACATATTATTAAAAACATACATTGGTTTAAAGCAGGCACCTCACTATTTGTGGCAAATGTGTTGGGACCTCATTTTAAATAAATATTTAATTAAAAATAAGCATTAAAATTAATTTAAATAATTAATGACCACTGTATAAAATTATTTTGAAAAATTATGTAAAGGCTGATCAAATATCATTATATATCATAACTATTTTTTTTGTACATCGTTTATCACATTTATACAATATTTTATACAATTTGCTAATTTTAATAACCCCTACAACTAGATTCATTTAAGATATTGTATGGCTAAATTAATGAAAACATTTGTTGTGTTGTGTTGTGACAATCGATCTCCACATTCGCCGTGAGCTGTTGGTATTAAACACAAAATTAGCATACCGTGCATCATAGCCAATCAATATAATCTTTGATATCCATTTACTACCCATTGTGTTGAAACTGGAGCCCCTTTGTTCTGCGTACGGGTTTCGGAACGCAACCCGACGCAATATGGCGTCTAAACGTCATCGAAAACAACATGGCGGTAGACGGCACGATTATTGTTTGTATATCGAATTCTAGGCGGCAAATTTAATTGTGAGGATTTCGAGCTGTAAATAATTGGAACTGTCTCCGCTAAATATATGTTTATATAAAAATTTTTAAAGTATAAATAAAAATATTTAATAGTTAGTTTTTTTTCACGAACTTGCCCAAAACCCATGCATATAGTAGATATGCATAGGCTGATCTGTTGTTAAGATTTTTATACAGTACAGGAAGAATAATATAAAAGTCTGATATTCTAGGGTACATGCTATTTATGACTTTTATTGATTTTTATTGACATTAACTCAACTTTGAACGGTTCGGTGTTCGGGGGACAGACCAAGTTAAAAAAATTTAATGACAGTTATTTATGGGTACGTAATTAATAAAAGATTTTTGTAATTTGGTATAACAACTCGTTGAGAAGTTGTAGAACGTTTTTTCTTAACTTACTTTATTTTATTTTACGACCTTTGACTTACCAAAAATGTGAACACAAGAACTACACAAGAAACAAAGGTTATTATTTAATCTGTACAAAGTAAAATCATTGTGAATTATTGCAACATACATGTTATTTATCTGTAAGGAGAATTGTACCCTAAGGTGGAGGTAATAAATTTTTGTTTATCACAGATACCGGCTTGTAATATTTGACTGCCAATTACGCTCGTATGGGAGGACTAGACAAAACGACAGCCAAACAATAACATAAAAGAATCGATATTGTGAGATACAAATGAATAATCTGTAAATGCCTTAAAGACATAGGTAGTGTTAGCAATCGTATAGACAGACCTAAGAATTGGAAACAATAATAGCTTTTTATTTTTTTTTCCTTAAATTTTGACTTCGACTTTATTAATAACCAATATTCTTATTTAAACCATCTAATAAAGTATCATTATTTTATATATCCTGCTTGTAAATGATTGTGTCAAATTTTATAATATTGTTAATTACCAATCGATTGAACAGTTTTTGCTTAATTGAATAGTACGTAACATATAAGGAAATTATTTTTTTATAATGGTAGTACAATTAACTGCTTTGGTAGATATGTGAAATGTGTGTATTTTGAAATAATAAAAAAATTAAAAGTCAAAAATGAAAAAGCCACCGTTAAAATTGGCTAAGTTTGAAATTATGACTAACAAATTATAAGCATTGAGTTATTTCAATGCTTTTTTAATTTCATTCAAGGCTCAGTGTCCAAATAGTGTCAAAGGGTTTTTAGCACAAAGTGTGATGATTGTAGCACAGTTTTTTTTTTTCAAATTTACAACAGTTTTTTTCAGTAGCATTAGTCTTAATGAACTGAAAAAATAAAACCTTTACTTTCAATTAAGGAGGGAATTTTCATTCCTGGAAACTATTAACTGATTTGGCTGTTTAGGTTGGCTTGTAAATGACAAATTCAGATCAAGTTATCGAACGATCACCGTATACTCCGTTAGGGAAGAACTGCAAAGATGTCATGTCGGTAGAGTCACGCAGCTTCTCCCACTGCTGCGGAGTGGTCCGGTTCGAACCGGATAAGTACCACGACCTAAGTGAGATGGTCAGTGGCTCACCTCCATTCTCTTTTCCTCTTATTCCATTTTCCTATCCTTTTTCCGCCCTCTACCAAAAAAAAAATCCCACTTAAATGGTCGGTAACCCATCCTCAGGTAATGTTGCGAATGTTTATGGGCAGAGATTATCGCTCACTATCAGGTGAGCCGCTTGCTCGTTTGTGACCTACTCAAAAAAAATCATTCCTTTAAATACACTTTACCATATATATTTATATTAAGAAGTGTGTAAGCGCAGAGTATGAGTATTTCTTACAAGTTTTGCTTCTCAATATATTATTTAACAGAAATAACAGGCCTCTTTAATATGTGATGTATCTATAATTAAAGTGTATAAATTTTATGATTACTTTTTTAATTTTATGTTCTGTGGTATTTGATCAATATTGCGATATGCAGATGAGAAATTCTTTGTATACCGCGTCTACAACTTAATAGCTCTGTCAACTGAGTTAATACGATCCGGTTATTAGGAACATAATAAGCCGGCATACTCCATACTCAGCCAGTTCCGACGATATCATCTCGCGCTATTTTTATTTTATTCATAGAGCGCGAATCTTTATTCCTTTGTTTACTTCATCGCGTTGCTAGAGGCCGCCACTGTGCGCCCCGCTCGTAAATTCTGTTGGTTAGGGTACAGTAAAGTTTGATTGAAATCCTACGAAATGAATTGTGAAAATATACAATGTTCATATGTTTAGTCTTTTTTTTTGTAAACCGGCCAGTGCTGATCTATTTCACTTCCTACGAGACGATGCAAATTTATTATCTGTTGTCTAAGTAAGGCGTTCTTAACATGGGCGCTCTCAAAGTCATGTTATAAATTTTTATAAAAGGTTTAAACCTCCTTTACATAAAGCAATAGTTCAATTATTTTATTTTTTTTATTTTATTTATTTGGAGAAATCAGCCATGTTATACAAATAGTGGTGGATATAAAAATATGATCGATATAGGCTATATACGATTCTCACATATGGCTGCAAAATAAAGAAGTAGAAATAACATACAAGATAACTAATCTACAAAATTCTATTTGACAGAGTTTAGAAATTCGTTTATAATAATGTTGCGAATATTGTTCCCACTGCTGCAAAATAAGTCAAGTTGGTTAGCATTATAATAAAAATTTACTACTTTACAAACTCTTATAAGAAAAGAGTTCTGCCTGTACCGTGTATTAGCCTTCCTTACATATAAAATACTTTTACGTCTGGAGCTTATAGTTGGAGTTAATAAGTTTAAATTGCTAAGTAGCTCAGGGCAATCTACATGACCTTGGAGTATTTTACATAGAAATATTAAGTCCGCGGCTTTTCTGCGATTATGAATAATGAAACTATTTTCTGGCATCTTTATACGTGATTGATGTTAGAATATCTGGCAGAAAAACTGCCTCCGTGGCCTATAGTATAGGCCCACGCTTTACAAATCAGAGGCCGTGTGTTTGAATCCCGCATAGGGCAGTGACTCTATGTTGTTATTTCTTAGTTGGAAAGTAAGATAATGCATGCGTCGGATGGGCATGTAAAAAGAAAATGTCGTTATTAGGAGGTCGGTTTAATGTCATTGCCTCTCGACCTGATTTCTCTCCGGTCGTGTCGGTTATGCGTTCCATCGGGCGAGTGCACTCGCCTCTTGTAGATCGGCCGCCGTGGCCGAAATGGGCCAGTTGGGATGACATTAATGTCCTCCCACCGATGGCATATTTATTGCAGGTAGTGCAGTGGTATTGTTCCAGGCATGTTGTTTAAAAGAGTACCAGTTAAACATGAATTCTGACGTTCGTTACTCCTATGCAAAAGCTTAGTAGTCTTAGCTAAGTCAAAACGATTATTTTATGTTAGAGTTTTTTTTTTTGTATACTCTATATTTATTATTGTTTGTAATTTTTCATAAGTATGTAATATACAGTATTTATCTATTATTGTCTATTAATTGTTTGGCTAAAAATATTAAGGGGCCGACTAAGTCTAAACTAGGCAGAACTTGTACTATAGTAACCAGAGAACTGATATTCATACTTACATATATACTTTTAATACAGTCATATAGATAATTAACACCCACCAATAAATACCTCTGCTCATCACACAAATATTTTGTTATGGGTGGGAATCGAACCCCGTAAGTGCCGTTTTTTTCTGCTACGCACTTTTTCTATGCTTTCACTGTTAATACCCTTGTTTCCATTCACTGGGGGAGAATCTCCAATGATATTAAGTCCGCTCTTTTAAATTCCTATTCATAAGACATCGCAACAAAACATGAATAAATTAATATATAGTCAAATAGGGTACATTGATTAAAAGTTAGCTTAGGATTCAGCGGTATAGAATTGTTGTTTATTTTAAACAAGCAATTTATTACTTGAGTAGGGTGTCAACTGTTTTCTCAAGATAAAGAGATTTAATTTTTTAAATCAATAAATCATACCTTTGTGATAAATAAACCAGTTGGAGTAGTGAATTGTAAATAGATTACAAGTTATGGGAATGATGATTCTATTAATTTATTAATTTATTGGTATCAACCAGTTGGCCCCGGTATTGTTTACCATCCCCTCCAACGGGTTCCCGCCTTGTCGTGGCGGAGGGGCTCTAGTAACCGTGGCCTGGTCACCCACGGCAAAGCCAAGAGGAACCCAAACACGGTCGGCCCGTGGTGTAGGGCTGGCCAGAGGGGGCGCTCCGAGTGGGCTCTTGGAGCGCTTTGGAGGAGGCTACGGGGGACGGGTTGAGAGTGGTGTGGGGCCACAACTCTCTGTCCTCTGTAGCCAAGGTGGAGTCGCGGGGGAAGAGGAGTGTCGGTATTGCGTAGGCCGCTCTCCATATCCTCCGCGACTGAGCGTGGCCGCACCGCTGATGTGGCGTGGTGGGGCCGCGGGGGGAGAGGAGTGTCGGTATTACGATGCGTCGTTCTCCCTACCCTCCACGGCCGAAACTTGGCGAGCGGCGGAGCCGGAGACCAGGGCCACCGCTGGGGGCTGGGAGGCCTGTCGCTTTTAGGCAAAGGCTCAGAAGCGGCAGGTCAGTTCCTAGCACCCATGGCCTCCAGCCAGCGGAGTCGGGGTGGTCCGTTGGCCATCACACAAGGGGCCGAGTAGGAAGGCGTGCTCCATGTTCCAGCACGCCTTGCCTGAAGAGGGAGAGGGTGCCAGAGGGCAGAGGAGGGGCTGCGGAGGCGGCCAGCGCTGGCAGGGTCGCGGAAGTGTGCGAATTCCCGTGACCCTGTCTATATGCGTCTAGGTGGAACATCGTGGGGCTTTTAGTCGGTACGAGTCCGACATAACCCGTCCTTGCCCCCGCAAGGCCGGGTATGCGTAGGCGTTTCCCCCACGTAAATAATAAAAAAAAGGGCTTCAGACCTGGAAGTCGGAGGTGAACGCCTCCGGTATGAAGGTGTGCCGCTGCATGACCTGGTAGAGCATCTCGTGCGTCTCCACGGCGGGCTTCACGTCGCCCAGCAGCACCTGCAGCCCCGGCCAGAAGGCGAGCAGCGCGTCCATGAAGTTGCGCGACTGCAAGTGGGGCCTGCCAGACAAGTTGCCCATCCCATCAGCACACGATACGCCGCGGATCGTGGACTACACTCCCAGTCTCGGCACTACCTTCTTGTGTACATCTTATGTTTAGGACAACTTTTTTCTTTTTTAAATCAACTAACGAAAGAACAATTGAAAATTAAAAAAAAATCCTTCACGGGCCTTAACATACTCATATTTAATAAAATTCCACAAAATACCTTAGAATTACCACTTACGGCGAGCTTGAACAAAATGTAAAAATGTCAATTGAAAAGTGCTTGTAAAGGCCTACTTGAATAAATATATTTTGATTTGATTTGAATGTAACCGATGAATATGAGATGATTGATGATTAATAAATATTAGTAATACAATAAAAATTGATGTAACAATGAACTTGAGATCTTATACTTTGCGTTGCCGCCCCCTAGTGGGCGTCGGGAATTAAAGGATAGAGTGAGAATTAATTCTTTATCTGTTATTATTAATAAATAATATCAGACTATTAATGAATATTAAATAATTTAATAACAAAGAAAATATCCGTTTATTTCTAAAAAAATAATTTTATTTTAAAGTTTTATGTGATTATGTAGAGTGAAAAAGATATGTTAACGTACTTAACTAGTTATTCAAAGTGTCCACCCTTAGTCGTTGATGGATTTACGAACGGCTTCCATTGGAAACTTGGTCACTGCTGCCTCCAAATATTTCTTGAGCGACTCAATATTTGGGTGACGCTTAGAGCAGGCCATGTCCTCTAGCACAGACCACAGTTTATAGTCCAAAGCGTTTAAGTTCGGACTAGCCGAAGGCCAATCATCAGCCTTTATGAAATCTAGAACATTTTGCTCAAGCCAAATTTGGGTAGTACGCGCCTTATGACCCGGGGCTGAATCCTGTTGGAATGTCCACACTTCGTTTTTGAATAAGGTGTTGTTGAGAGGTTT
>DWHO01002050.1:0-14027 GCA_018247575.1 Eurytides lysithous rurik | reverse complement strand
TTCGAAGGTGGTCACTAGTTTGTAATTTAGATTGTAACTTTTAATTAATAAAATATTTTAAGTAAATCGGTTTTTTTAGTCCTCCTGCGTCGGAACTCGTAATTCATGTTTAATAGAAAAATACAAACAAGTCTTTATATTATTTTTATTTTTATAAGACAAACGTTACAATAATTGTTTCACATTAACATTCAGATTACAGTAAAAACAAAAACATTACTTGTAAAATATTGGAAAACGTTTTCAAAACTGTGTTTTGTTACGTAGTCCAATTGAAAAAGATGGTCGAGTGTGTCCGTGGAACGACCAAGCGGCCGAAGTAGGGTACGACGTGTAAACTATATCTTGCAAGCCGTTTCTAGCTTTCGAATTTCTGTTCGGAATCTGTAAAAGTAGATTTAAAAATAGACGACCCAGCTGATATTGCTTAGACTAGCTCTTAGACTTTGCACATCTGCATTTGTTTGTTTTTAGCAGTTCTGCATATTCTCTTAGGTTAAAGAAACAGCCGTGCGAATTAAATTTTGATGACATTTCTTGAGTCAATTTAAATTTTTTAGGTAGGAACAATAAAGCATCATTTGGATCTCTATAATCATATTATAATATATAGATGACATTTCAATTATAATTTACATCTATTATAATGGGAATCTTATTTATGTAAAAAATCGTTTTCTAGTTTTAAGTTCTCTATTTACATTAAGGTAGACAAACAACGTTGCGAGGAATTACATGATTTCTTTGTTAAAATACACTACAATCAAAATTATGATTTAATTATTTAATATTAATATTTTTAATAATAATATTAATAAGTAATATTACATATTTTAACTAAGACAGTATTTGTATTACAAGTGAAACTGAAATGAATAAAAATGAAATTAAGTTAAAGTGTTAGTCACTATAATTGAGTTAAAATTGATGAGTACAATAACAAAGTCATTGTGGTTCATTTAATATACGACACGATATTATTACATATAGGTGGTTTTTCACTTATTCCCATATTAAGGTCAAATAATTTTTATTACATTTAACGTTAATTATTTGATACACCTTAAGAATTTGGTTGACTTTAGATTTCGATATTTTAGATTCAAGAAGTAATATTGAAAATGTAATACACACGGTATTACATATTGTTAAAATATTAATATTTCGATTCCAATTATAATTCTATAATATTTTTCTACAAATAAGAAAGATACTGTGGCGTGCCCTTACTTTGGAGTAATGGCTAAGTAGTAAATACAGTTTTGGCATAAATAAATGCGTATGCGCCATAAACAAAGTATTGTCTTTCTAAAATTTTAGTATTTTTTGATTCTAAAAGTTCTTACCAGGTGTTCGGAAGTTGCATTGTTTTGAAATTTGTTAATATTATCCACGTCGCCGTTCTGAGCCTCAACAACTTGATTTTTTCCAGCATCAAATTGAACTTTATTTTCCGGTAAAATATCTCCACCAATTTTTTCAATAAAAACTTGTTGGTTGGGTACATTTCGCTTCGCTCTTGGTTCAGATACGTTCAACATTCCTTCGGAATGCGAGCCCCCTTCATTACCACTTATTACATTTTGTTGCGTAAGAGATTGAGAGCCTTTGTACTGTTTATGGATTTGCTGCAACTGACTTCTACTGGGATTCTTGCCAACGGTACGATTCCCCATAATTGATGTCTTACTGACGGTGGATTTAACATTGCTGAACAATCTTGGATCGTGAATAGATTTGGGAGGAAGATTTTGCGGTGATAAGGTTTGAGGGCCACTTAAGTCTTTGACGTGATAGTTCCTAGCTGGTAACATCTCTATTGGCTGTCCCAAGGTATTGTACGTATAATTTTCAGACCCCTTTGTATGGGAGTAAACTTGATTGTGAGAAACATTGGCAGGGAAAATGGGCTCCTTTTCTATTTGTGTGTTTTTCAAATTTCTAACTGGTTCCGGCAACGGCTGGGAATCTGACAATAAATAGTATTTTATTATATATTTAAATAAGTAGTATCTAAAAAAATAATAATAGTAATAAAACAAGATGTATTACCGTCTGTATTCGGTTCTTTTGGCTGATAGGATTGCTGTAAAGATTGTTGATCTTTTCCTTGATCTTCGTGCTGTAATGAGGGGTTTCCAGTTGCTGTATACACCCGTTGGTGCGGTTCATTATCGAAGGTATAATTTAATTGTTCCTGGTTAATTTTGCGTTCACTTGCCGATAGTTGACGAGCATTTGATGCATTTTCTAGACGTTCATTTTGTAGTGATCGAATGGGACTATCATTTAATTTGGCTATTCCACCGTCTGTTGGGGTATTTTCATTTGCTGTCTGCCCTGTTCTTGGTGGTGACAACATTTTATTTATTCCAGCATTATTACCACTCATTGCTCTTTGCATCGTGTCAATAGCTGCGCGTTGATGATTAGCAGGATTCATTTGTACAGCTATCGCCATGGGGTCAAAATTCAAATCCCCGCCAAAATTTTTCATTACACCAGGGAACATCTCGTTAAACTTTGCAATACCGCGGGCGTGCTGTCCATAAAAATTGTGATTTGGCGTCACTTGTTGGACAGGATTTTCTACATTATGAACATGTGACATATTTATATTTGAATTATTGACATTTCCATTATAATTTTCTAATCGTTGATTTGATGCAAGCATTGGCCTATTAGGTTTTAGTTGTGGGCTTATTTGGGCAGGCACAGGTGCAATTCCTATTTGTCCATGAGGTGATTGGGGTGCATCAATAACCATCGGCTGCGTAAGTGCACTTCCTGTCATGGGTTTCTCGTTCCTGTTCGGTTTTTGTCCACTCGTCATCATATTGACAATGTTTGGACCCATTATGGACGACATGTCTCTCAAACCGCTCGTGCGTTCTCCTACCGCTCCTGTGTGTCCGCCAGGACCATTTATGTGGCTTACGGCACTTGCACTTATGTGATTAGCCTGAGGACTCATACAGCCGCCTAAGTTACACATGTTAACTCCCAATTCATTTATATTTCCTGTTTTCCCGTTCATATTACTCATAGTTTGTTCTAAATTTAGGCCTTGGTTACTATATGGGTTAAAAAGATGTCCGGAGCTTATGTTGTTGTTGTTTTTCATGTTAGTGTAACCCTGAGATGTATTCATAGCATTTATTGTTTGGTTGTTCATAACGGTGTTAGCTGGTGTCATCGTTTTTAAGTCATTATAAACCTCTTCGACAACTGGTTGCATAACATTGTTATTAAGATATTGATAAGTGTCAGTATATAACTTCGCGGGATTGCAGTGATCCATACATAATTGGTTCATATGTTGATTAGGCATGCTCGAACAAGGCTCTCCACTACAAGAACCATAAAAATTATTGTGATCGTGACAGTGGCAACATTCATAATTGTAACGTCCTGACGCTGGAGAGTTGCTAACATTTGAATTAGATGTTGTATTACCAAATAATTTGCCCATACAGCCACTGAAACGGAATTGATTGAACAGAATTGAAAAACAGAGTAGAAGTAAAGAAAATAAGAGTATACAAAATATGTTGATTCTAATAAGAGTATAGAAAATTTTACCAATCTGCACTTTTAAGTTGATTCATTACATTGCCTAATTCACTTAATATCTTTTGTTTGTCCAACGCCATGCTACAATAAAATCACGAAAATTTTTCGTGAAGCAGGCAGAATTCAGAATTTTGTTTAAAATAACATCTTATGAATTTTTACTGAAACATTAATTATTTATTGTGTGTCAAATTATGAAAATAATGTATATTCACATGTTTATATATATTCAAATTGTCCATTGGCCAGTACGCTAAAAATATTTTTAATTTATTAAGGCTTTATATGAAATTTTATAAAGCATTTGTAAAACTAGTACCAATTAATTTGTAAATTATTAATATACGTTAGAAAGATGGACAAAATGAAAACAGACTTTCAAAGAAAAATATTTAGAGTAAATATTAAATACTTGGATGCTACATAATATATGTTAATACGGATTGTAAATGCAGGTATTTTCTAAGCGGCAACACAGATCGGTTTCTCCAATCGATGGAATAAATCGATTCAATCTATCATTACTTCGAGAAGCTTTTTTATTTGTAGCGTCACTTGCATTATTCTGTTAAAGGCTAAAGTTGTAGTTGCACGTAAACTGACTGAGTAGTGTTTTTTTTGTTTTGTTTTTAACAATACGACGTTGTCCATCTTTGAGTGTCTTTGTACAGAGTTTTTGCTAAAACTAATCCACCTATATGTCACAAATATTTACGCAATCGAAAAATTAAAGAGATAACAATATCTGTAGCGATAAACATTTTTGGATCATAGTCCATTTGGAATTTAGCTCTAAACTGCGGAATTAGCTGTGGAAGACCGTCAAGTGTGAAGATTTTCAAGAGGTAATTATAAGAGAATTTACAAAATGGGTAAGAAAGTGTATGTTGTTGGTGTCGGTATGACGAAATTCGTCAAGCCCAGTCCTAATACCAATTATCCAGACATGGGTAAAGAGGCGGTCAATGCGGCGCTTGCTGACGCTCGTATCCCGTATGACGATATTCAACAGGCAGTTTGCGGCTACGTATTCGGTGATTCTACATGTGGACAACGTGTGCTTTATCAAATCGGTATGACTGGCATCCCCATCTATAATGTAAATAATAATTGTTCCACTGGCTCCAACGCTCTGTTTATTGCTAAACAGTTCATTGAAGGGGGTATAGCAGATGTGGTATTGGCGGTGGGATTCGAGAAAATGGCTCCTGGCGCTCTTGGGGGGAGCGGTTTCACAGACAGAACAAATCCTTTAGACAAGCTCACTTTAAAAATGGGTGATATTGTAGATATAGCTGCAGCACCCATGACTCCTCAGTACTTTGGTAATGCAGCTATGGAGCATATGAAAAAATATGGAACAACTGAATTACATCTTGCTAAGATTGCTGCTAAAAATCATCGTCATGGATCTAAGAACCCACGGGCTCAGAATGGCAGAGCATACACGGTGGAGGAGGTGTTAAAATCCAGAAAAATTTATGGCCCATTGACAAAACTGGAGTGTTGCCCAACCAGTGATGGTGCCGGTGCTGCGGTTCTTATGTCTGAAGAGGCTGTTATCCGTTATGGCCTACAAAAAAAAGCTGTTGAAATCATTGGTATGGAAATGGCCACAGACACTGCTGCAGTCTTTACAGAAAATAGTTTGATGAAAATTGCAGGTTATGATATGACAGCTCTAGCAGCAAAGCGAATTTATGAGAAGACTGGTATCTCACCAAAGCAGATAGATGTAGTAGAGCTCCATGATTGTTTTGCAGCTAATGAACTAATTACATATGAAGGTCTTCAGTTGTGTGGTGAGGGTGAGGCTGGCAAATTTGTTGATGCAGGTGATAATACTTATGGCGGAAGGGTTGTGGTAAACCCAAGTGGTGGTTTAATTGCTAAAGGTCATCCATTAGGAGCTACTGGATTGGCACAGTGCGCAGAATTAGTCTGGCAGCTTCGGGGAGAGGCTGGAGATCGACAGGTTTGTTTTACATGTTGATGAAGGGCTAAATAAATTTGTGGTTTGATTGGAAATTGTTGATCATGGTCTGTGGTTGTCGTGCCAGAAATAATACTTCATCAAAATTCTTTCAGTCATTCAAGGAAGACTTCTATTTAAATTGATTGATAAATCTTTTATAAACTTGAGTTTGTAAAAATCTTAATGAACCAAAATAATTAGTTTTCGATAGTTAAAATTTTACACACCCAATGAATGTGGAAATAATTAACATAATGTTATCCACATTCATTGGACATCATTGCTCTTTTAGAGTACATTTTCTATCAATGATCATAAGATATCAATAGAAAGATTAATCTTGATAGTAAATAAGCTAACTATTAAAGTAAGAATTGACATACAACAAAATCACTGAACTTTGCAACATGACAGTCATAATCTGTGTATATATGTTTGAATTTTTGTTTCATTCTTTTATTGCTGGTTTCACCTTGTTCATTTGTTTGTGAAGCTCAATGCCTTTTTTTTTCTTAAATTCTAGTTTTAATTTTTGTTTTGAAAAACATTCTCATGAAATAGATAGCAAGTCATTACTTCAATATCAATTGTTCAAAGTCCAATTTGGATGCTAATGTTTATAGACTGTATCATGTCTATATAAAGTTGTTAATATATATCTATCCTTAGGCATATTATGGATATAGAATAATATAATTTATTACAAAAAACTTTTCATGTTTGCTAGTTAAATCTACTATTTAAATCTATGTCAGCTGTAGCTCATACAATCTTATCGTTTTCTAAGCTGAGTCAGTCATTCTTTTATAATTCTGTTATTTTGCAAGTGATTATCATTTATTTGTACAGCATCCATTGCTTCACAATTAAGTGCATTTGTGCCGTGAAAGTTATCATTTATAAGTGGCTTCATAAAGAAAGAGATTTATAAATTATCAAATTTTTTTTTTGTATATATTATTGTTACATGATATCCACACCAATTGTCAATCGATTTTGATGATTATTCTACTGTAAAGCATTGATTGCAAAGTTGATCCTATAGAAACTTAATTTTTCTTTGGCCATTAAATTCCAAGAAACCTCAGGGAAATCCTTAAAATCCATTGGGAATCATATGTCGAGGGTATTTTTAAATGTTTGTTAAAATTGTTGGTTATAGGCTCGCATTCAATCATACAAAAACATGTAAAGTGTTCGTTGCTAGCAACAAGCTTATTTTAACCTTTTGCCTGTAGAATGTGAAACAGCTACTTTGCCATGTTTGTGGAACAGAATTTTGACTTTTACATGGCAAGGGTACTTCTATTGTGTATTTTCATTATAATTTTAATCTCTGATTTCAATTAGTGATCCATTTTTCTGACTTGAAAATAAATTTTGATATCATATTGTAATAAATAATTAAAAACTTTTAGTAGTTTTTTACACGGACAAGCAGTTAATCTTCTACTACACTACGTACAGTATAAATAATAGAAATATATTCAAAAAGCGAATAAGCAACGAAACGTGAAATAACCTCTCATATTTGTGACGTAGAATAGTTCATTAACATTGAAATTACAGTTTTTTTATTAATATGATATTCTATGGTCATGTCATATGGTTTAAATTCTCTTGACCGAAAAAAATATAACTTTTAGCCGTAACATTGAGATTGGGAAAGGTTTGAAAGCGATCTCATTGCTTCGCAGGTGCCGCGCGCGCGTATTGCTCTTCAACACAATCTGGGTCTCGGAGGCGCGGTTGTTATAACCATGTACCGTAAGGGTTTCGAAAATGCTACCCCTAACCAGGTCGCGGCGATCGCCGACGACCCGCAGGTCTTCAAGGTGTACAAGTACATGCTGATGCTCGAGGACGCCATGCAAACCGACGAGGACAAGCTGATCGAGAAGGTCCGCGGCGTGTACGGCTTCAAGGTCCGCAACGGCCCCAACGGCGCCGAGGGCTATTGGGTGGTGAACGCCAAGGAGGGCAAAGGGAAGGTCACGTACAACGGCAAGGAGAAACCGGACGTGACCTTCACGATCAACGACGAGGACGTTGTGGAGCTGATATCGGGCAAGCTGAACCCGCAGAAGGCGTTCTTCCAGGGGAAGATCAAGATCCAAGGCAACATGGGTCTCGCGATGAAGCTCACGGACCTGCAACGCTCCGCCGCGGGTAGAATCGACTCCATCCGCTCCAAGTTGTAAATGTTCGCGGACGAAACCGGTCTGCGACCTCGCAACCTCCGCCACCGGTCGGTAGCCTCTGTCACCGGCCGGCGACTTAGCACTTGGGTGGTGGGAACTACGTTATTTAGGTGTAATTTTGTACGTTGAACGAAAAATATTTTTTTTTGTATTGTATATAATATTACATTTATGAAATGTTACCCGAGAGATATTTATGTGACCGTTTTTTTTATCTCTGTTTCCTTTAATCATTCCAGAGGGTTTTATATGGATTAATATTGTTATTAAACACTTTTATACGGATGTTGTGTAGCTGTTAATTATACCCAACTGATCCCTCAACCTTTAAGTCATTTGAGTCAAATGTAATGATGTAATGACATAACCGCGCATGGACGAAATATTCACAAAAAAAACATGCTTAAATGTACAGAAACAAAAAAAATCATGCTTAAATATCTGTATACAGAAACGCACTGTTGTGCCCACAAATAATATATGTCGTCGTAATGTCGCGTGTTTCGTAACTCGTATTGAATGTTTTCGGTGCGAACCTACAGTAAGATGGTTTCGTTGATGTAACAACGCTTGACGGAATAGGTTGCGTTGTTTTTACGCGAAATTTTCAACCGTTTACATAATAGCTATTACGAAATGACATTAAAGCATCGGGGAAATGTAACTTCATACGATGAACAGTTCAAGTATCGTTATTAAAGGCTTAACATAACATCTTTCGTATATATTATAAAGTTAAAAACACCTTTAAGGGCAAGTTCTAATCGTTGACTTAAAAGTTTTAAACAGTTGCATAAAATGAATATAAAATGATGTCGCTTCATTGTTTTGTTACATGGGTGAAGGAAATTCAAAATAAACTATCCTAAAAAATACTTTTTATTTATTTAATCGAGTTCAAATTCCTTGTTTTTAAAACTTGTAGTGGATGATACTTGATGCAGTTTCATCAAATATGAATTCATTAAATTTAAATAATTCATTTTAGATCTATATGGGAGGAAAAAATTGGTGACCTATGTAGGAATTGACTTGAAATTGATTTTTGTTTACATCAGTATTTCGACGGTAGAAAGCGATTTTGTCGACTTTAGGATATTCCAGTTAACTGTGTGAAATAAGGTTTCAAGTAAAGAAAGAAATGTTCCAAATTTCAACTTCCTATCGTTATAAATTTATGACTTACTTATAAATCATCAATTTATTTCTGACGTCGTTTTTCGGCTGTAGGGTAAAGTTGGATTTTTCGAGATACGACAAAATCGCTTTCTACCGTCGCTGTGAAGTTTCTTTTTTAAATGGCCTTAGATAAAATGTAAATTATTATAAATTTAGTTCTTTAAAATTTAAAAGAAAAAAGAACATAACTATTTATCTTTTGGTTCTGAAATTTTAAATATGTGCGAGATATATATTATGACCTCATTGGTACGTCGTAGTAGGAAGATTGTAGTAGTTAGTTGCGTAGTAAGAACATTGAATCGACGCAAGGAATTTGTTTGTAATAAGCAAGGCTGTCCCGTACTTTTTGTAATCGAACAGAAATTATAAGAAAGTACCTTGTTTAAATATAAATAGAACTTATAAGAAGCTTAAAACACAACAAAGTACAACGTCTGAACCCACGACAACGTAGATAGTGATGTGTTGTGTTTAATAAATTCAAATTAACTTAATTAGCCTTTCAAAACCGCCGATGTCTATTACGCTAAGGCCGCGCTGACTTTTTAACCCGAGTAACTTTTTATTTTGAAATGTTATCAGATCCGTGGGCAAATGTAGGTGGAAGAAATTTTTTTTCATTTATGCGAGACCTGCATATTATAAACAGAAATTGTTTAATCGCGTTTTATTGAAATTTAAAACATCGGTGTTTTAAGCACTACTAAAAACGCGTTTATAGTTACAAGACAGACATGGTTCAGTCCGTTAAGCCTATAATGCTTACGGCTTTGCGATCCAAGTTTGATTTTTATTTATTGATTTTGTTGTTTTAGTTGTTACTATACAATATTTAATATAAGAAATGGGCGATTCAAAACCGTGACTTACGTTAACCGCTGAAACAAAGTTGTTGTCATTCATTCGATTACATTAAAAGACGATTACGTATTTGCATCGAAGCCAACAAGCTTTATCGTGTAATAATTGACTTTGCCAGAAGATCTATGCAATCGCTGATAACTGTTCAATAAACCTAGTTATCTGCAGATAAATTTCTCTCATTTGTCTTTCGACATGTGATTAAAATTGCTATAAGCAATTAAGCGGCAGACTCATAGTACTCATGCACCTAAGTTACCAGATATATCATGTGTTTCGTGACTGAATGTCCTTGTAACTTCCTCAAGGATGACGACAACAACAAGGATCATCGAAGAAAAATGATAGGATATAAAAGAAACTTTTGAATGTGTATTTTAGATCTTCCAAGAAAAAGCGCTATTATAAAGAAAATTACCTGTTTTAGTTAAATATAGCAATCTTTATTAATTTGTCATTACATACCGTCAAACTAAGGTGATGTCATGCCCTTACTAAGGATGCAAGAAATTAGACCAATTAAATTGGCAGTAAAGAAATCTATTATACAAGTTCTAACCGCTTAACATTGCCAAATGTCTATCGCTTAATAGTTATATATAGTTTACTGCTTAACAGTAGTTTAACACTGGTGTAACACCAGTGGTGTTATATTTATTTTGCATGTCCGTTTATTATTAGTAATTTTTTGACGAAACAAATCATAAAATACACCTGCGTTGTAGTTTAAAACAATACTTAATAACTACAATGCGTTTGCTGCCCATTGTAGATTCCAGACTAGGTTAAAGAGTATAAGTTTGAATAATAAATACCGTCCGTTTATACTGAGTGAGAAGCCAATATCATAGCTGTTGACACTATAACGTGTTAATAAACTAGTGTGATATTTCATACGGTTTTATCTGTGTTTCTCTACCTATACTTAATATTTTTATCATAATTTTAATATAAATTCCGTTTTACTGTTAAATATTTCCGTGTATGTTTGATTTTCGACTATTATTAAATATTCTAAACAGATTTTTATCAATTTTGAATTCAAAAATTTACACGTAGCCCGTTAAAAATACAAGTGATTTTTTCTTACATATTTATAAACAATTATTATATATTATACAAATTATTATCAAAAAAAAAATATTATCGTCTCGTGAATTGAATGTATTGTAAGCCACAGTTCAGTAGGTCGGTCGATCACCTAGCTCAGATTGTAAACGAACAGCTTATATACACACTCAGGCTGGATTGCGTATTGTCAACGATAATACCTATTTTATTTATTTACTCTATATTGCAAAACCAAAATGAAAATTACAATGGGCGGACTTAATGCTTTTAGGTATTAAGTCCGCTTTAGTGGAGAAAATTTGTGGTAGATACAATAAAACTAGTGTGCATTTATAAATAATCAATAATTACATAAATATTATGTATTTCATTATTTTTATACACACACACACACATGTACGTCAGATCATCAGTGACATTCCGACAAAACTATCATAAATGGATTTTATAACTATCATTTGTTAACGGCGAAAAACTTGTACCCTATTTTAATTTTTAGTGCTCGCCTATATTTATTTTTCCGCAGGTAATTTTTATTTAAGATCCCTTATTGGAAATCACAGTGTGCGTCATAATTACATTTTAAACTTAAGTATGTAGAATAAGAATAAGTGAAACGAGAAAGTTAAAAATAAAAGGGTTTCCTTACGATAACAGGTTTTAAACTGAAGAGGGCTTTAGTACATACACTATGGTCAAAAGTTTGAGACCGCTATAAAAAAAATAAGAAAACAAAAGTCAATATATTTTTTAACAGTTTATTTTATGTTACATACAAGTTTGGAATTAAAAAAATATATAAAGTCTTGACGAATACAATGTTCTAAAGAAAACACACACAAGAGAGTTCATACAGATTTTTCAACAAAATATTCTCATTTGCATTTAATGACCTGTTTTACCAATCTTGGCATACAGGCAATTAATTTAATTAAAGTCCCTTGCGAGATATTTCTCCAGTTTTCTTCTAATGCATTCCACACGACTTGCAGTAAAGAAGAAAATGGTTCCCGAACGTTTCGGTCGAGCTCTTCTCACAAAAGCTCTAAAGGGTTAAAATCGGGGCTTTGGGGTGACCATGTCATGTTTTCCAACACTTTTTCCAACTGTTTCTCGTCTGAATAGCCCCTACATAATTTTGAACTGTGTTTTGGATCATTATCTTGTTGGAAAGTAATTCCTTGACCGATTAACTTTAATCCGGAGGGAATAGCATTTTTCTTCCAAAATTACTTTATATTTCCTTTTTCATAATTCCTTTAGTTTCCTCGTTGAAAGGTATATCAGTAAGGTAAAACCGAGTGAGTGGTGCGAAAACAACTTCGTATACACAATGTCGTAATTAGGAGATTACGTTGTATATGAATTTACTCTGTGCGAGCAATAAGGAAACGATCGACCAGGGACTGTATATCCTTATTCTCAATTAAGTATTTATTAAAATAATCATTTTTATTTATATTTTCCTAAACGGTACACTTCTTGCACACTGATGTTATTTTCATACTGTGTTCCTGTGTGAATATAACATCTTAAATCTCTGAGCGACTGGCGTAGAGGCCAAGGTTCTTACCTTCCGCCACACTATTCATCCAGAGAAGCGACGGAAGGTTCTTTTCTGCACCCAGGTGCCTGCTTATACCGACACTACTGCCTTACTCACCACCACCACAAAAAAATAGGCTTAGAAAAGTATCCTTCTGGTTCTCTCAATCTCAAGTATCCACAATATGTAAAATATGCGCTCCGCAGATGCCTTTATAGTTTTCAAATATTATGTTTGTTGTTAGTGACATCCTTGAGCTTTCGTTCTTTCGCAACCCTCATCCAAGGACCGCTTACGGTGTGACAATCTTATCGTTTTGCGCGATTTGGGATTTTCTTCCACTGCATCGCGTACTAGCGTTAATAAAGACAGCAGTTTTTTAAATGTTTCTACCTAAATATTAAATTAAGTTGCATTAGATTTAGTGTCGTTATTCGTTTGCTCATCGGAACATCACATACTAATCTACAAATGTATAATATATATTTTTTTTTGTAAACAGCATTTTTTTCTACAAATACTCTGAGTGTTATCAAACGATGCAACGTCTGATTGTGATAATAAAAAAAAACTTGCGTAATGATGTTAGGTTTGCTTTTATTTTTATAGATGAACATGCGCAAATTGAAAAATTAAGTGTTTTGTTAATATGTTGTCTATTAATGTAGCACATTTTGACATAATATTAATTTTTTTAAATCCTTTAATGTCAAGTATGTAACAAACATTTGAAGAACCTATAAGTATGAAATGTTATCTTGGGTCAGTGTAGTGTAAACATTATAATGTGCGATATAATTTGCCCATACTATTGGCTAGAACTATAGTAAGAATATGTACATATGAATAATAATATTATATAATAACTTAAAAAGAAGGTAACCGTTGTGGTGCTTGTTGATTTCTCTATTACTTTTAACACAGTTGACCATGATATTTTCCTCTCTGTTCTCACCCACTTAAAATTTGCACTCACAGCCGTCAATTGGTTCTCTTCTTATCTTCGCGGACGCCAGCAGTCAGTTCATGTAGAGCACGAACGTTCTCAATGGGCGGATCTTCTGGCGTACCGCAAGGCAGCATTCTTTCTCCAATTATTGTTTCTGTTTTTATTAACTCTATTACTGCTTGTTTCGACTGTTCGTACCATCTGTATGCGGATGATCTGCAAATTGATGTCCAATCTGACATTGGGTTTTTCCATGGCGCTATTTCTAGACTGAACACTAACTTGAATGCAATTCATGACTGGGCGTCGCATTATGGTGTATCGTTTAACCCGAATAAATGTCAAGCAATGCTAGTGGGTAGTTCAAGATTACTTGCTAAAATCGACTATCCAAGTTTGTCTTTAGTCCGATATGATAATAATATTATAACATTATCAAAGTCAAACAAACTTAGGTCTCTTTATGGACTGTACAGGGTGGGCCAAAAATTTTTGCAAATAGCAACACTTGATTTCTCCAAAACCGAGAGAGCCTGAGAGCCCTGAGAGCAAGGGGCGCGCGGGTGGCGGGGAATTGTGCGTCGTTTAATGGAATTTTAGTCACGATGGAGCGCTTCACGGGACAACAGCGTGCTTTTTGCGTAAAACAATTTTACAAAAACAACGATT
>DWHO01002049.1:0-14027 GCA_018247575.1 Eurytides lysithous rurik | reverse complement strand
CCCGGCGCACCCATGCCCTCGCGAGCCACGCTGCACGCCGCACGCCGCGGCACCCGCGTCACGCCACGCACACGGACGTCACGCTGCACCCGCCGCGCGTCGCGAACACCGCATCACGTTCACGCTCGGACCGACGTAGCACTCGGACACGCGGAACACACGGGCTTTCGTAGCGAGCTATCACGGGATGTAGGGATGTACGCGTGATGCGATTGCGAGCAAATCGTTTTAGTGAGCCGGCCGCTCGTCTCGAGTCGTCGCAGGGAGCGTGTGGGGTGAAGCGCAGGGCGTGCGCCGGGGCGTGGCTCCACCGACTCCGCCCCAGACCGGCTTAATGGAAGTGACAATACGACGCACCCGAACAGACTCATAAATGATAATAGTATCTCATTCTCATCCCAACATCTCCGTGTAAGCTTTACATTGTGTGCTATAGGTATCCTCTATATCTTTTAACGCGATAATAACATCATTTTTAAATACAGAATGTCAGATTAATGAATGAAACCGTAAAATATTTGTATTAAACAAAAAAAAATATTTTTGAAACTTTACATATATGAAATCGATATACATCTTTATACAAATTCTTTGCAATTCATTCTCTGAGAAGTTACTAGAAAAATAAAAAACCATCATCTGGCGTTCAAAGAGTTTTAGATTGTTTTATATTGATATTTAATAAAATAATTTTCAATAATGCTACGTCTCTTACTTATTGATCACATCTACATATATTGTTGGGGTTTTTAGTCACGTGATTACATACAATAAATAGCTTTTGCAAATTGCAACCGTACTTGGCCGTGCCCACTGGTATTCCCCACTAATCGCAGCGTTTCCTCGTCTAACTTATGTGACCCGTGGGGACATGACACAAAGGCCATTGGAAGAGGATTATACAACTATAAATTCGCTAAACACGAATTAATATTACACGTATTTAAGAGACGGAACTCTTTGATTGTTGATTTTAAAAATATATATAAACCTTTTTTTTATTACAATTTTTTTATTTAAAGTACAAAATTAAGTTCTATATATGTTAAACGTTATGTATATTTTATTATGTATTATATTTAAATGTAGGTACATTAAACATAACATACCCTTAAAATTTACAACGACGTGTAAGTAAATGTTGACATTTTACGAAAAATTATTGGAATTTAAAAAAGCTAATTTTAGAATAGGTGACAAGTTAAAAGTTTACTTCAGCCTAACGATTTCAATTCATTTTCATAAACTTTGAAATATAGGGTTTAAATATACTCTTTGGTAGATCGTAAAATAAGAAATTATTTCTTAACTTTAGATCTACCGAATTCATAGAAATTCCGTTAATAGAAGATTCTGTGTTCCGGTAATGTGAAGATTCTGTTTTAATTTGTAATATTTTAAATTGATTGATGACTGGCTGACTGTGCCACCCACCTCACCCGCCTTCTAACAATTGTATTTTTTATACCGACTCACCTTTTATATCTGCTGTATACAGCCTCTTTGACACAATTGAGGAACGCGGATTAAAGACTTCACGTCTCCATGTAACAGCGAACGAATTGAGATGCGTGTGTTTTGTGAAAACTACGCCTGGGGCCTTTTGCTGCGGCGTGTTCGCCTTTTTGCAGCTTACAGCTCCGACAATGTTTAATTCTAATGTAACTACACCATGTGGATCGATGACAAATGACACGGCTTTTTTGGAACGCGCCTAAAAGGGCGATAGGATTTTTTTTAACGAACCTACATTCTACATGCGAAACACCCGACATTTTTAGCCTTTTGTACTTTATTGTGTTTTATGCTGCAGTTTGAGATGAAAAAAAGAGAATTCCATGGTCGAAACTAACACACATTTAATCAGAATCTAGAATTTAATTTAGAATGACTTATTTGGATTTGGATATACCATACGCATAGATAGCACACAAGCGTATCTACGTATGCTAGCATTACTATGATAAAACGCATTGTATTATAGAACTTCTTGTTTGGACTGGGTAAAATGATCCAAAATTCGGGAATTTAAAATCAAAAAAAATTTGATTAAATCCATAAAAAAATTTCGTTTAGTTAATCAAACGCTCTATGTGATCACATTCCCAATTACTGCATTATTTTTCCATCGGTAAAAGTGTGATTATAATTTTGACATCAGATGTAAACCACACTGAAACAATTATTTGATTACATACCATATCTTCAAAAAATAGAAAAGCGTTCCAAAGCTCCTGCTTCATTACCTCCTCACATTTAATATTTCTGCTGCACCCTAGAAGAATCTTTTCTGTCACCTTCTTAAATCTAAGTTCGTTCATTCACCCTTTTTCCGTTTAAAACCAGCAGTAGGAAAAATCCTAAACATATTTATCGTCAGTTTTTCCTGTAACTGAGTATACATTACTATCTTACTATTTCATTTTATTTATTTGTTACAATTACATCTATTACTTAATATCGATGCGATCTACGTGTTTGTATATACATATAATAAAAATTCATAAATAATACAAATAACTAAGGTGTCATATCATAATTTTTAAAAAGGTCAAGTTGTTTAGTTCATAGTTAAAAAAAAATTAAATTAAGTTTTATACATGATGGGTACTAATTTATATGTCACCAAATATACCTATAGACAGATATTACCAAAAATATTATCCATAGCATAAAGGTCTCTCTCAATCAATTACAATATAACAGGTATAGTAGTTTCATTCTCAAAATGCACGCCTTTTTCACGCACTCCTATACTGTCCTATTAATAATGACACCCATTGTTGTTTTATTAAGTGAATTAAAAAAATGTTCTCCAGTAAATGCATCACGAAATACGATTAAAACGCAAGTGTCCAGGCATCGATTGGAGCGGAGAGCACGGAGGCGGACCGGGCGCTCAGGGCAAATATTGACGAAGGTGGGAGCCACGAAACCCGAGCGTGCCGTGTTTGTCTGTAATTGATGTAATTAGTCGTGTCGGCCAGCTGCCGTCGACGAAACCACGGATCCAATGTTTGAACGGTTAATACGATACTTTTACGGGCCGGAAACATCTTTACGGTGTCCCATTTTAGCAAATATTAGCCGCACTCGACGAGGCGGCGCGGCGGACGAGATTACTCGGTGTTTCCCCTGCCAACATGTGGAATATAAAATAATTATATCTTTTTATTAATAGCCTAAAATTTATACAATTGAAAAAAAAAGACAATTTATCAACCAAGAACATTCGGTGATTTTTCGAGAAAATAATAATATTAATTAAATAATACTAACTATTAATTAATAAATATGTACATATATAAGCGAAATTATTAATTCCAACATAATGTCTCTGTCGTGATTGTTATGTGATTAGTTTTGAACGTAATCTAGATTTCTAGGAATACTTTTATGTATTTAAAATATTTATTTAAAATACTGCTTATCACTAATAATATTGATAATCTAATGTATACTTTAATATTTTCTCTGCCACAGCAATAATTTCGATCGATCAATACAACGTCGGGGTTAGCAGCTGCGATTTACCGTCCATGCTTGTGTGTGAGCAGTAATGGAAAATTAACCCAGCATAATACGACGATTATCCGCGTATGACTTAATATAGGACGGTCGCACAAAGGCGTAAGCATTAAAATAACTAACAATGGCGGGGATTATCCGGGCCTAACCTCCCGGATGCCAACAATATATGCTCCAACCGCGTCCCCTGTCTGCCGGACGAATCAAATACATGGTAGAAAACGCAATTGGCTGCGAATTAAATTATTGATACCTACACATAACTTAGTGTAAATGGGCGGAATTTTCGCGTCAAATAATTAGCGTTGTACTCTAATTTTTTAATAAGTTATTTCGTGCGTCTTTGAATATTTAAGATTTTCGGTGCCAAATGATTCTTAACTACTCAGAAAACTAGAGAGAAATTAAAAATAGAATTACTGGATGACCAAGCTGAAGAAGATCAGTGACAGGTTTGCCCATAACAGAAATGAACAACAATTTTTTTTAAGCTGTAACAGTTTCGACTGTTACAGATTTCTCTGCTTTTCTCTGAATCGTTCCGTGCCGTGCTCCACTTGTCATTTACCGATAAGATGCTATATATCTATACTCAGTAATTAAACTGAACGCAATACTGTTCAAATCAGACCACCACAACGCATATACATTACTGATCGCAGGTAAAGTAGTTTGTTCCCAAGCAGGCTTTACAAAAAAAAAATAACAAAGGCGTTATTTTTATAAATATGAAAACAAGTAAAGTAGGAGCAAATTTTTATAGTTTTCCTCTGATAATCTGTAACACGACGACCATAGCACAGTAACTGTCGTAATGAATTGATTGTACTAAACGAAAGTCAAGTTTACCGCCTTTCGTGTATCACCATCTTTTTTATAGCAAAAAATATTGTCAATGTTTCTCTTATTGCAAACGACATGACTTACATTCAATAACTGTTAAATATGTTGTAAGGAAGGCGTAACACTCTAGAAATGTAGGTAAGTAAGTAAGTAATTCAATCGGAGAAAATATAGTATTACAAAGATAATAGCATTATCGTTACACAGGCTAACAAGATTGTGTGATGTAGCAGGCTAAGGCTTCTTAGCGAATAATACGCGTAAGTGTGACGCCCTCAATGCGGTAAGTGCATAAGTTGCTGAAACCGATTATAATTACCAGGTACAAATAAAGAGATTTTCAACATAGCAAAGATAAAAGTCGTGGATGTCGACGGATGAATGTACAATCACTTCAATAATATAAGGAAATCAAAAAATGGACCAACTTTTACGACTCTAATTGTCATTTTATCACAATTAAGAAGTATGTTATAAAAATTACAGTAGTAAATTATGGGTACATATCGTACACTAAAATTTAAAACAAAATGTCGCACGAGTAGTATAAAGACTTTAAAAATCGCTTTACCAAATTCTTACCCAAAAAATTAAATGGGGCACTGAAGCACTCTTTAATATATGTGTTGTACAAAATTTACATTACCCTTACTTATAGAGACAGTGGGAAACATTACTCATAATAAAGATTCAATAAAGAAATTTGCAACTTGCAGAAAGAAACGAGGTCAGGCTTTCTTTTTAAAGATTCTTAAGAATCTTAAACTCTATTTGTTTTCTATCTATTTTGTTGTGCTAGAACTTAGCCAATGAATCCACCGCAAAGCGGTAATATGCAAGTATTACTGTATTTCGGTTAGAAGGGGAAAAGTCTAGAGCACTAGAGCACAGAGTAAAGCTAACTTTGAAATATTTTTTTTTTAGTTACTTAAAAACACTGCGGAGTATTTTTTGATGGAATAGGCGGGCAAATGGCTCCCCTGATGAAAAGTTATAACCGCTGCCCTTGGACATTTGCAGCGTCGAATGTTTTGGAAAGGGAAGGCGATGAAGAGGAAAAGGGAGAAGGAAGCAAAAAAAAGAAGGAGAGGGCTGGAAAAGGACGGTGGACGTGAGTGAGGTGGACGGTATCACCGACCACCTCACTCACCGGATAAAACGCGGAAGCACAAATACTTCCACTTGAGGTTGTGGTACTGATGACGGCAATGAAAGCCGTTGCTTGTCTCTACCACTGTAAAGCGCAAACCGTTTATGTCCACGTATGTCACCATCAAGTATCCGACATACTCATCCGATAAATAAGATAAAAACGCCGCAAAATATCTCGAGATATTATAGCTTTACGGACAGTTGCAGAGCAGATTAAGACAAAAAAACCTTTAATGTACTGGCATATGCTTAACCTGCTCATAGTAAGATCGGCCTCGAATGAAATCAACGTAAAGTATAGGAATTAATTATTTATTTTTTGCCTAATAAACCATACTAGTATGACCTTATGATATAGAATCCGCAACAATACCAAATAATGATCTAACTACTTATAGTTACCACAGATCATTATTTAGTATTTATTTAGTATTTAGTTTTGTAAATATCTAAATGTCAAGATTACCGCGCGCCCTCCAATTCTCCTATGTAGTTCCCACTCAAATAATCTATCTAAAAAATAAATTTTATTTTTTCAAGACAATATAAGAAGAAGAAAAAATAATTAAAATTGTATTTATAATTTAATATTATGCTTAAGATATTATAATCGTCATTTTGACATTAAAAAAAATATAACAAGGTTGTTAACATATATTGTCAGGATTTCTCGTCAGATATTTAATATTGAGTAAGTATTGACAGCCTTGAAATATACTCTCTTGAAAGCGAGCCCAATAGAAAAGTGCTCGCTAGACCGTATCGATCATGAACTTATTCTGAACAACACTTTTTGTTCCAGGCACGAATGAGAACTCGTAAACAAATTTGTTAAATTACTTTATCGATAAGTAAATAAATACGTTTCTTTTAATAGTTCTTTTAAAATTAAATAATAAATCGTCAGATTAAGCTTATAATCGTTAATGATTGGCTTTCAATATGTAACAAGATTTTGGTAGAATTGTATCACTTAATTAAAAAGATTATGGACGGCAAATACATTAAATTGACTTTCAGATATTCTATATTATTTTATTAATTGAGGTTAGGATCGTTTTCGAAAGAGTTATTTAGAAACAAACATTTTGATTACGGAGGTATATTAAAATCACTCTATCAACGTTTTCTAACACTAAGCAACTCTAAACGCTATCCTTATACAAAGTTTATCGAATAAACTTAGTTTTCTTATTGGGGGCCTTTCGAAAATTTCTTCACTTCAGATGGTTGGAGATAAACTCACTATGAGTGAGGCATTGGACTATTCTGATGCATCCATTCAAGGCAACATGGTATCGGTTGTGTTAACAATTTACAAGAATGTAATAATCCGCTGCAATCACGCGGCCGTGATGAAGCCGTAAGCATGTATAATCAAATCTGAACGCCCAAACAGATACGAAAAACGACCGACGGCTCAATACATAAACCAACAAGGGCGCATTAAACGCGTCTAGTCGTTCGGAAGAATTGTTTAACGCTATCCAAATAGCGGTGTTTCATACACGAACAGTTCAACTAAGCAGATAACTCTCAATTGACTCAAATTTTAAAGCCGTCAATCAAGGCTTTTTACACATTGGTCATGCTTGAATAAAAGCTTCGCCGATGCTTACAGACTCGTTATTTAAAACTGTATGTTTTAAATATTCGCTTATGAACTCTCTCTCTATATATATTTATATATATATATATATACTGGCTGATCTCTTGTCGATCGGCGACACCTGAATCGGTCGGTAGGACATTACCTATATAAACTGAACTGACTGATTTCACTAATATGATCTATATAAACAAATTTTAAATGTTACCTTATAGTTTCATAACTTTCTTAGTTCCATTCTTTATTCGAAATCGTAGCCATAATATTTTTTTTTACTAATAGTCCATGAACTACTGCAGCTACCGATTGCGCTGTGTATTTCTACATCGCTCTTAAATGATATTAAGAGGCTAATATAAAATAGCAATTCAGCGTTCAGAGGTCAGTCACAACGGGACTTCCGATAGCAAACAGTCGAAGTCCTCTAGCAAACATGAAAGGGTTGTTGGTGTTGGGGATACTCTGCCTGGCGGTGGCGTGTTTCGCCCGTCAGTCAGAGTCCGATCTTGCCGTGGCCGAGAGCAAGGGCCATCACCACGAGCACGGCGGTGGTCATCACCATCACGAGCACCATCATCACGAACACGGCGGCAAAGGCGGCAAGGGCCACAAAGGTCATCACCACCACCACAAGGGCGACGAGGGCCACCACGGGAAGCATCACCACGAGGGGCACCACCACGAACATGGAGGAGGCCATAAGAAACATTGGGACGAGCACGACCATCACGGCGAACATCACGAACACGGTCATCATCACAAAGGCGGGAAACATGGCCACCATGAACACCACGACAAGGGCGAACACACCGACGGGTATCACAAAAAATACCATAAGGACCACTTCCATAAGGACCATCACTTCCATGACGGCCACCACGATGAAGGCAAACACCACAAATACGATAAACACCACGGCCATCATGAAAAACACGATGGCCACCACAAGAAAGGCGGTCACCATCACTCCGGCCATCATGAAGGTCACCACGGTAAACATGGTCACCATGATAAACATCATTATGATGAAGACCATCACGGCCATAAGGGACATCAAGGTCACGATGAGCATCATCACCATCATCATGATCATGGCAAGAAAGGCGGCCACGAAGACCACAAGCACTGGGGATTCCATCATGGAAAACATTAGAAATAAATTACGAAATTCAAACTCCTTGTTATTGTTGATGAAGTTTGACATTTTTTGTTATTTTTATATATTTCGAGAAAATTAAACAAACTGTACTATATAACAGTGATTTTATTATTTATATCAGTATCAATATTATTTCGCATAAACGACATCGATGATTGTTTTATAAAAATAATTTTAACTGAATCAGACGGGAAAAGTCTAGTAATAGTACTATTAAGTATTTCACAGTTTAATTATTTCGCTTAATACCAAAAATCGTAAACGTGTCTATTAAATTAAGGAATTTATTAGCCTGGTATCTTAAACAGCTATAAACATACTGTCTAATTTTTTCCCATTAAAATCACTAAATACCATTCTAACTTATCGGATTTAGGCTAAAGATGTTACTTGTCTTTTTTTTTAGCGTGTCTATCTTCTACGTTCTTCTATTTTGTCCTATCTTGTCGTTTTCTTATTAATACATATAATTGTATTTGTCAAAATAGTGTCTCTATGATTATTATTTAAAAGTTTGAGAATAGCTGCAGGAACTTAAACCTTGAAACTAAATTGTTTCAACGCAATCGGTTGAAAAATTATTGACATACTGGCGATCGCCCAGTGGTCGAGATCGTTCAAGAGAGGCTACCACTTTATGCTTTGAAATATACTTTCAACTGTGACGTTTATGATTTGACAAAGGAAGTGTTTGACATCAATAGTATAAACGAAAACAGAAAATATGTTCCTTTATTTAATTAAATATTTTTTTATGGGCAACAATAATTTTAAACTTCCGTTAATCTCTTTGATGAAAACATTAACTCTTCCAAGTTTCAAATGGGGGAAAAAGAGAAAAAGTTTTCTCTTTGAGTATTTACAGATAGATACTCGCGTATTAAATGAAAATACAGTGTAAACTCCATGTAACATCACTCGATTTAACGACAAACTCCCTAAAGTGTCGAAATCACTTGGCTTTGATTGGTTTAGCTTGTCTTCAATACAATGATACACTCTATGTAACCTTACACCCACACACAATAATGACAACAAATAATTAAAAACACCATGTAGGTTGCCTAAATCAGTAAAAACTGCGCAGCTGTGTACATCCTAATTACATACCGAACTTTCAAAGAAATTCGTTCTCTTGTTTACAAATTGGGATTGCTTGCACGTGTAGGCTGTCGTTAGTACGAATTGTGGATTATCTATACGTTATTACATTCTTAGTTGCTCACAAACTTTAAAACTGTAAACATGGCTAGTAAGGGAAAATTACTGTGTATTGACGAAAAATTTTACTGATACGCGCAATAGAAACGGGCGAAAGGTGGATGGTGGCAGATGGTTTGGATTTAGTCGCTCTACTATGTCCACAATATGGAAATACAAGAAGAAGCACGAAGTGATGATACGGATGCGTCTGAGCCCCTACCGATCATAAAAGGAGCTCTGGAAGCAGCTAAATTCGTGGAAAAGTACTTCATTTATTTATGAATTTATTAAGGTCCACCATCGTTTGTCTAGAATAATTATTAGTATATTACTAAATAATACCTTTTACACAATACACGCGTTTAGGGCAAGCCAAAATGTATGAAGTAAATTGGCTCGAATGTGGGATAGCTATTATATTGTAATATAAAACATTTTACAATCATTTACAAACAGCAATTGTTTAGTTTTTCGTTGGCACTTCTCAAGAGAGTTGCATTCCGAACCGATGCTATATCTGCTCCTAACGGGCTGACAACACATTGATTTAGGCATGTAACATTTTATGAATAGCATCAAAACGAGCAAAATCATATGAAATGATTTTCATTATTTAATGCAATGTGGCGAGCAAAGCCCATAAGTGCAAGCGAGCAAAGAGGAATGATTTGTACTGAGGGTTAGAAACAGACAAAAATATTAAACGCGGTTATGCAGAAACGAACCTGATTCCAACCTCTAAGCGCTTAAAATTTAAAATTTAAATTTAGCGAAGTAAAGTTTAGATTTCCTTGTGACAATTTAAACAAATAGCAGATTGAATTGTCCTCGTTTGTTGAAGTTTAAAGTAAGTGCCGTAAGAATTAGAATATCTTCTAAGC
Source organism: Eurytides lysithous rurik (assembly GCA_018247575.1). Taxonomy (NCBI): domain Eukaryota; kingdom Metazoa; phylum Arthropoda; class Insecta; order Lepidoptera; family Papilionidae; genus Eurytides; species Eurytides lysithous. Next base: position 3,652 of record DWHO01002049.1, on the reverse strand, counting down.
TGTAATGATTTTGTAGCGGTTCACAACGTATTTATTTATTGGTTGACAACGAATTTTTCTTATCGCGCCGCGCGGCAATTGCTAGGTGCGACGTATTGTGTTGAGTGACACGTTTATTTGATTATATGCGATATTGTAATTATAAAACTTAAAAAAAATATATAATAAAATATACATTTATATAGCAATAAGTTATTATTAGTATATATAGATCAATTTTAAAAGAAAAGGAAACACAAAATAAAATGTAAATAAAGAGAAATGCAAACAGTCTAAACAATAAAGAGGATTATTGTGTTGTTGTTGCCAATGTTTAAAAAAAACATGCTTTAAAATACTGACTTAAATAAAACGCAATTTTTTAAAGATAACACGTAATTTTACATTTCCTGTCTCAAATTCATTGTTTATAAAAATATATAACAAATAGCACATGTAGGTAACGTGAAAATCAAACGAATGTGTAACATTTTGTAAACGTAGCAATTTAATGATAAATTCATAATTCAGCACTAGAAGCAAAAAGTAGCATGTGATACACACAGGCAATAATTTTTATTTCGCAGTGGCCTAGTGCCACTGCGAAATAAAAATTATTGCCTGTGAAATTTCACATGTAAAATCATATAAAAAATAATTTTATTAAATGAAAACGAATGCAATGTAGCAATAAATTCCATGCCTTCCATGTAAAATTCAGAAATGAATGTAATAGCCCATTTGAATAAAAAAAATATTAGCATACGAGCTCCCGAACTACAACTCGTCCTTCGTAATGTCCACAATAGGGAGAGGGACGATTAGCTTCTGTGTCTGGAAGTCTGGACTATTGTGACTTTAGCGGGAATGACTAAAATGACCCATTACGTCAAAGTATAAGGCTTTTTTTAATATATTTTTAAAATAATTAATAATAAAATAAATAATTTAATGTAACTATATTATTAGAAATCACATGCCCAATTGCCAGATAAATATCACTAAATTATATGGTAATGTTTTTTGTTATTTACCCAAGTAAAATTTCTAGAATTCGATTTTTACTACACCGTATCGAATTTACATACATGTGAGTCCACTCCTCTATTAAAATATCTTGACAAAGTTGTTACGTTTTCTAATATTTGTGAGTAATACAGGAATTTTACCGATTTTAATCGCATTTTATTTCAAATTTTAACTCCCGATGTTCTCAGAGTTCATGGTCAATTTAAGATGTCGGACCCGGGTAAACACGGTATGCTTTCAATTAAGATAATTGTGTTTAATTTTTGCATACAATAGAACTTAAATACGAAAATGAATAAAAATGTTTTGTGCGAAAATTTTAAATAAATCGGTTTACGCTGTTGTACGTTTGATCTCTACGGAATAGTAACAATTAGTCGAGACATTTTAAATTTTTTATTTGTACAAACATTTTTAGAAAAATATAATTCATGAAAAATTTCACTTTACAGTAATAGCTTTTTAAATGTGTACACCAGAATGACAATGAACAAGACATCTCAATAACTCAGTAGTCCATGAACTCGTGCAGCTGTCGATTGCGCTATATATTTCTACATCGCTCTTAAATCTTTTAAGTTACTTATATAAAATGGCCGCTCAGCGATCAGAGGTCAGTCGCAACCGGACTTCCGATAGCAAACAATCGAGGTCTTCTGGTAACCATGAGAAGTTTGTTGGTGATAGGGGTGCTCTGCCTAACGGTGGCATGTTTCGCCCGTCAATCAGAATCCGATCTTGCCGTGGCTGAAAGCAAGGGCCATCACCACGAGCATGGTGGCGGTCATCACCACCATGAACACCATCATCACGAGCACGGCGACAAAGGCGGCAAGGGCCACAAAGGACATCACCACCACCACAAGGGTGATGAAGGTCACCACGGGAAGCATCACCACGAGGGGCACCACCACGAGCATGGAGGAGGCCATAAGAAACATTGGGACGAGCACGACCATCACGGCGAACACCATGAGCACGGTCACCATCACAAAGGCGGCAAACATGGCCACCATGAACACCACGACAAGGGCGAACACACCGACGGGTATCACAAGAAACACCATAAGGACCACTTCCACAAGGACCATCACTTCCATGACGGCCACCACGATGAAGGCAAACATCACAAATACGACAAACATCACGGGCACCACGAGAAACACGGTGGCCACCACAAGAAAGGCGGTCACCATCATTCCGGCCATCATGAAGGTCACCACGGTAAACATGGTCACCATGATAAACATCATTATGATGAAGACCATCACGGCCATAAGGGACATCACGGTCACGATGAACATCATCACCATCATCATGATCATGGCAAGAAAGGAGGCCACGAAGACCACAAACACTGGGGATTCCATCATGGAAAGCATTAGAAATAAATTACAAAGCTCTAACTCCCTATTATTGATGGCGGGGTTTCAAATTGTTTTTGTTAATTTTATATTTTTCAAAACTATTAAACAAACCTTATTATAAAACAGTACTTTTATTGCTGAAAATTATTTTCTACTTCATTTAAGACATTGATTTATTACAATATTTTGTATTTATTATATATGCAACGGGCAAAAAATGACTGTCTGCACTATATAAAAATATTTCACGATTTAGCATGGCGTAAATAAATTAGGACATTAGTCTTTATTTCGATAGTTTTAGTCTAGGTAATTTAACCATAATAATCATACAGGATAACTCATGCAAGAAAATTAAACAAACTAAGGTTGTGGTGGTTAAGGTTGTCGTTGTTAAGTGTTTTTATTATAACTATTACACTATTACACTTACTATTACAAATTATTTTCGGTATAACCCCACATGAGCAGTACATGCTTTTTTTTGCCATAATTACATTTTCAGATTACGTACGTCAGAGATCCAAAAAACATTAAATAAAGTATACAAAAAACCTAGAATTAGAACGAGTTTTGTGTAAAATCAATATTTTAATATACGTGGAAAGTTATAATCTGTGTTGATATTAAACTAAGAATACGTTACAAAATAAGAATCTGATCGATGTATTGCCGCTGGCAGTGATTAAACTATCGGAGCTAAGCCCCATGACGGACGTTATCTCAAGGGCGAGGGCTGGTCAGTATTGGATTTGATTCCATTTTTACTGCAGTAGCGGAGGTTTTGGGTGGTGATGATCTCTCTCTCTCTCTCTCTGCATTATCGACCCGTTCCCAGCAGCTTGTCTTTTTATCCTTCCCGCTACCTTTTCAAAATGGACTGCCGAAGGTGAGTTCCACTTAGCAATTTGTTGCCAATGTGCATGGATAGAGACGATCTTAGCTTACCATCAAGTAACCACCACCACCCTGTGCTCGTTTACCTCCTCTCTCATAAAAAACGGTAAATAGGCACCGCTTTAACGTTAACTTTGATATTGAATATTTATAAATTCGCCGTTGCTTTCAAATTCCTAATGAAGCTTCAGGAATAATTCAATTCCAAGAATAATGGTGGATTACGGCCGCATTTTGTAATAATAATAATAATAATAATAATCAGGTTATTAAGACGAACAACTATCGGAGATACATCCTAAAGGATGGCACCGCCGACATCTGTCGAGCTTGTCGCCGTCCTGGGGAGTCGCTTCGGCATGTTATCTCCGGTTGTTCTA
>DWHO01002048.1:0-14028 GCA_018247575.1 Eurytides lysithous rurik | reverse complement strand
TATATATATATATATATATATATATATTTGGCGCAGATGCTAAGCTATTGGCTTTGGATTAGGGCATTTGTCCCCGTAAAATGTATGTATGTAATACGCCCTTATAATACAAGATATTTACGTCTTACAACAGGGGCAGCGTTTTTAAAACTAAATAAAAACAATAAATGTGTGTATGCCTAATGCTTTTTGCAAAGGTCAACTGGCAGGAATTGCCATCGGCATTAGGTCCACCTTCGTACTCGCATTGTGCATAAACATTGTATAAATATATAGATCGGTATTTGACAAGGAAAATACACGAAACTCATGTCTAAAATACCGATTCCTGCCTGCGCGGTGCGTCATGTGATTCGCCGTCGGATTATAAACAAACGGGTTACGTCATACTTCCATTACATTATGACTTCAGGCACAATGTTAGCTGATGTGGCGACACTAATGAAATAACGTGTTGCCCTAATGGCGGATTCTAAACGACCTTTCTGCTCGCAACACCGGTGAATAACCATAATAAAAAGACCCATTATCGCCATATCCGAAATAATTGAGTACATTTATTGTTTATGTCGCGTATAGACAGTAGCGGTATTACAATACAAGCCCAAAAGTCCGGCTTGCCCTACTAAGGAGTAAAATTTATCACGAATAATTTATTTTTAAATTTGAGCGTTGCGGGAATAATGTGCTAATTAAAATTTATAAATTTTACTCCTTAGTAGGGCAAGCCGGGCTTTTTGGCTTGTATGGTAGTACCGCCAGTGGTTATAGACAAGTTGCATTAATGGATATGGACCCATCATATTTTATATTGCCTTCACCTGACAGATTCCATCTGGAAGGCCTCCTACGGTGATCGGCATTGTCATATGATAAATTATACATATTTTAATCTGGCAAGGCATAATTGGAAAATCTTAATGACATCTAAAAACCAGCTCTGATAGTTGCTTACAAACAACCTCCAATCTCGTCAAAAAGTTAATAATAAACAATTACGTATATGTATGTATACTAAAAGTTTAATGAATTTACAAGACTTGAAAAATTTGCTGCATGCAAGGTAATTTATTAGACCTCTATATGTATTACTCGTGCAAACTCAACTGTTTATGCGTGCATTCGACAACTGTTTCATTCAATAATGATCATCAAATCTAAGAAGGATAAGATAAGAAAAGTGCTTCGCGTTATATCGCAAGTGTCGTTTAATAAGCTAGCGCAATTATTGTCATCGACTAAATAATCACTTACGAACAATAAAATAAAACAAAACATAAAACGGATCTCTTAATTAGATAATGAATTGAATTTACTTCTTTTACTTAGCCGTAAGTGTATGTAGTGTAAGACCTTTACGCATACGTATGTTTTAAAAAAGGGTTAATTTTCACTTCAATAAAAGATCATTAATTTGAATACGCCGATCTTAAAATTCCGTGGCATTCTCCATCCTAATACGATCAGTGGTAAAATAGAGACTCATCTGAAATAACTCCTCGGAGTTAATAAAACAATTCGGACTTAAAATTAGCATCACATTGTCAATGACGCGTTGTCAGCCACTCATGTATTTCGCCATCGTTACTGCAACCAGAAAAAACCTTCCGTCTTGCATCTCTTGCGACACTTAATCGTCGTTATAAATAAAGCTGCCCTTCAATTAAACATAAAGTATCGCGCAGATAAAAGAAAGGAAACATCTTAAAGTCGGTGCATTTGGCAAGATCTCAACTGTTTTCTTCACCGCGTTGAACCGCGTCGCGTTTATAATTGAACCGTTGGAATTTTTGTCACCCCCCGAATGTGGCATTAGCTGCGTAAACAAACTGAGTAGGAATGCAAATTGCCCACTGTTAGACGTTAGAGTTAATTAGCTGACGTCACGGCATGTAATGCAAAATCCAATTGCACGAATAAACTATAAACTGACACGAGGACAACAATAACAATGAACCGACTATATCATAGAAGTGCCGCTCGCAAGCTTTATGAGATTTTATCAAATCACTTGACATTTCACAATAGCTTTATCACACACTTCCTGCGTCCCTTAAACAAACAAATATAGTTCCTTATACATATATACAGAAATATATAAAAAAACATGCAAAAGCATGTTCCTTCATTGTCCTTTAAGATAAATCGTTATAATTTTTTTAATCGTTAGCATTCGGCAGATAATGACTGGAAAATAGATAGATTAGCGACACTACCATGTTGTCATATGATCCTCAAACTTGGCTATCAAAGCTGGAGTCTCCGGTTATTTGGAAAGCAGCAATGATTTTTTCAAATCATACTGTAGTTTAAACTAATAGATCATGATTGCATGATCTATTGGTATCATAACATTGGTTCGAACTGATTGCCATTTCAAATACATAAATTAGTGCGTATCCTAATAAATTTTTTGGTCAACTTGAACACCGTAAACGACACATCGCACGTTACCCCGTGGATTTCGGTAGGTGAATGAATGAGAAACGGTACATGAACATATCTCCATCAAATATCTAGACAACATAGGCCGTCTCCGGAATCGCTGAACTACACTGTACAATAATTGGAATACACTGGCAAGAAGCCGGGACTGACTTTTTACATGCCCATCCGGCGCATGGATCATCTCACTTTTCAAGCAATCGGGTGATCGGCCCGTAATACCCAATTAATAATTAATACATGCGTATTAATAATTAAATACAACTGGGTACCGACATTTCGATCAGTGCAAATTTAATAATAATTATATTAGTATATGTATCACTATAGACCCCAGTGGTTAAAGAGGAGAACGTATATCTATTTTATAAAATATATATTATTAATAATTCTTGTCTGTTATTATCTTATCTAAAAATTCGGAAACGGAATAATAGCATATATTTTGTAAAAGACTGTTTAATTTGTTCTTAAAATGGTCTTTTTTAGCTTTTGTATTTGTTCGGGTAGTTTATTATTTTATTTATATTCACATTACAAATGCACCTGAAGATTGCATTGCTAAGCGGGTGGTCGGAGGAAGTAATTAGTTTCTATTTCTTAAGTTGTAGTCTGAGGGAATATAGGTTGTGTAAAGGTTCGGATATTTTTGTACAAATTTACAGACTTGAAAATATCTAATATATAGATGGCAACGTAGGCATGTGTTATTTTTGGAAGTATGGAGACAAACAATTAAAAGAAAATTTCTAAGTAGACTGCTTTACCTGAGTCAGCATCGCGAACACCGCAGCCATGCCGACCTGACCTGCACCGACCACGGTGACCTTGCTGTTCGTGTACTCCCCTTTCACCACCAGCTGCTGGAACAGCTTCTCGACGGTTCCCATCTCGATTAAACTGTACTCTGTGCAGAAAACAAAACACCTCGATGAATTGCTTAATAGATAAATCTATGAGAACGATAATATAAATGAACACATAGAGGACCGAAAATTACCTACCGAACGAACTACCGACTCTACTGAATGTCGTACAGTTTTATACGAATTGATTGCAACTTACGAAAACGTGTTAAAAGAATTTGCATTTTACTGCACAGACGGGGGACTGCCCCGCAAAGGCTAACTTTGTTGTGATCAACGGCGGCTTTCGATTGTGGTAAGCTCTGTTGCAAAGCTCGAAAAATATCTTAACTTCAACTTGGGAAATGGTTTTCGAATATTATTGAAACAATTGTGGAGCCGGCGAACAAAACTGGTCTTGTCTACAGAATCGTTTTTGTCGTGAGCGGCGAAAAACCGAAAGTGGGAAATTGCGGTCAGCGAAAAAACGAATCGGCTGCAAAGAAATGTAAGCCCGGACTTGGCTTTTGTTTAGTAAAAACATTAATTACACAAATAAATCACGTGACTGAGACAAGTTCGGTTTCGTTCCCCAGCTCCACAATTATCCCTCTATAATTGCAGTCACGTGTCGCATCTCGCAGATAAAATAATTGATTTATCGATCGCATATTTTTACTGAACTAAAAATCAATAAAATGCATTTTCAATAAGTGCAATCGAAGTTCGATTTTTGAAATTTGTCAATGTACGAAAATTTAGGATAAAACTAGTGGTTAAGGAATGTCAAAGAATAAATAAACATTAAAGATTTGAAAACGATAAGACTTTATGACTACCTACGCAATACTAAGAATATTTAATAATAGTTTTTTTTTAAATATATTATTGTTAGTATAGTTATTTTGTAATTTAACCGATTTTAAGAAGGTTTTATAGAAAGGCAAAGATTAATGGAAGGTCATTGAAGGTCATGCTAATGACAAGCCAATGTAGTAAAAACGGCAGGATACGTTATACGTAAATTCATGTTCACCAAGAGCGCTATATTCTCGTTTATCTCGAAACGACTTCGAAAAGCTCAATTACATTGAGGCAATAAAAATAATTTCTGTTTACCAAAGTATTCATTACACTATCATTAAACGTACTAAAACTAGATCCCAATGAATTTTCTTTTACTTGTTTTCCACAAAATCTTAAATTTAACGAGCAAAGCTAGCAGAGAAGAACACTTAATAAAATTGTATGGAATTCACTTTTAATATACGTCTAAATTAATTAATTGGAATGTTTCATTTACTTTTCACACAAATTTCATACGCATAGCCCAAGGTCCTGTCAACCAATGAATGAAAAATAAAATAGTTAATAATTCATGCGTCAATATTGATATTAAATTATTTAGTTTTATTGCAATAATAATACATACAATGTACACTTAGTATAGAACATAAAAATTCAAAAGAAACAGAGTTATGAGCAAATATGAAAGACTAGGAAGAGGAAGAAGTAAAAACAAAACTTAAAGAAAGTTCAATAAAACAGCTGAGAGTAAACGACAAGGGTGTGTGCATTCTAAAATAAATTACTAACCGTTATTTAACCAGCGATTAACGAAGTCTTCACAAGATTTTGTCAAATATATCGTACAGATAAATTTCTACGGAGCGTTATATTTATCGTGAGAACGTTGATATCTCGAAGCAAACTAATTCTACTACAGTTAACAGCACGCCAAACGCAAACTGACGGTATCGCATGTAAACTTTGTACTTATGCCGATTCCGAGAACGAATGTAAGAATGAAATGACCGGACCGACTGACCGGTCGGTTGCAGACAAGCGGCAATGAATCGATAGCGTTCATTGCACTGTATCCGAAATGGATGATGCAACTAATCTGGGGTAAAAATGGGGTGGGATAAAATTTTGCAGAATTAAAATTATAATGAAAAAAATTTTTTTTATACATTATTCGTAAAAGTACATAAAATTAAATAAGCCAAAACGTTAATTGTTTAAGTTAATACTATTAATGTAAGACACGTAATTTGGATAAATTTTAAACACAAGGCGATTGCTTGTTAATATACATTAGGCAAGTTATTTGCTTAAGATATTTAGGTTTAATAGTCGAGGTACAATTTATTGTGGGTTTGTATTGACAAAATAATCACAAAAAAAAACATTTTCAAATGTTTGTTACGCAGAAACATGTCCACATTCTCCCTTTTTTTTTGGCACCATTTTGGCGCAAATGACATGTGCATATAGACATTTTTCGCGTTTTTTTTTTTTTTTTTAAATTTCGAGTTGAATGTTTTTGGTATAAACTCAAAGTAAAATAAACACTTCATAATTCGATAACCACGCGAATGTAACCTTCATATAGAAACACTTTTCCTACTGTATATGCAAAAAAATTATAATAACGCGCACAATTTTGTAATACCGGCATTTGTTTAACAACAGCACCACTATCAACATCGCTGAACACAGAAAAAAATCACGATTTCATATATTACATGAAAATACTACAGAGTCGCCACAAATGACTCGAACAAAGACACTACGATTGTATCACACCAAAAACAAATCGTTAATAGCTTTACCCATTTCCATGTCACTTTCGTCCTCCTTCTGGTAATCAGAACTAGCATTGTGGTCAACATAATACACTATGTTAGATCCTCTGCTTCCGCTCATTTTGCCGATCGTTGCAGAAAGTATTTGACAGGACGACCATGAACCATGACACAGGTTCGTCGCAATAAATTATGGCGTTCTGATTCCCGCAGGACGCTAATACGTCAACTTAGTTAAATATAAAATATCAGAAAATTACACTTTCAGTTCAAGTGCAATAAAATTCATTATTTTTATTAATATAAAAATAATTATTATTATTTAAAATAAATATTTCGTTAAATTTTCTTTTTTTTTTAATTATATATACCATAAACTGCTGTTTCCTCTTTAAATTATCAACGAAAATTATCAAGCAGGAAGTTTTAGGGGAATAGATAGACTTAACTATCTTAACGAACTATAAGTTACAAGTACATATTTTAAGTATAATATAATATTTTAGATAAAATTAAAATAGGGTAATGCAATTGATTGATGTCTATCTATCTCAAGCCAGTAAATTTTATTCAGACCGAGTTGCTAAGTTCAGTCAAGGGCTAAAATTAGATTTTAATAAAAAGTATAAAAATAACACCTTTCATAAAAATATATTCAGGGCCGAATTTAGACGTCTTGATTCCCAAAGGCAACAATGGAGTGGAAATCTCCTGACCCCTAGTTATTTTCCAAATAAACTGCATGTTTTTTATAGTCGAGTTTTGTTTTGGAACCAAGTAATTCTTTTAATAAACTTTTCTTAGTTTCCGATGTGTTCGAAAAAAAAATTCGAGTCTTTATTGAGGGGGCCTCTCCTTTGTGGAGGTCCCGGAGCTCTAGCCGCAGATGCCCTAAATCCGGCCTTGCATATACTGTTATAGAACAAATCTTAAAAAACTTTTAGAAAGTATATAAAAGCACTTCCAATATTTTAGATCAACTTTATGGTCAGTAAAAAAGACTAAAATCTTGAAATGGAAAAGACAGTAAGCAACTTTGGGGTCTATTATTTTCAATACTTGAAAAATGTTTTATTGCACATGCAGAATTATATTTAAAAAATAAAATAAAAGGAAATACACTTACAGTAAACTTTCAAATTCGTGCAGCTGATCACGTACGGTATGTCAGTCGTTGAAGTGGCTCGACTCTATATGCCTTTGCCCCGACGCTCAAGGTGACCTTCAACAATTCGTTTAGGAAGCAACGCCATCGCGCATGCCCGAATTGAAATCCTTTATCATTCAAAAACAAACATTAACGCCCGAGCGCTAGCTTACATAATACCGATATTGGTTTTATTTGATACAGGACTAAATGCTGGATATAACTGTTATTTTTCTTATAAAATTAAACAAAGCTGTTTAAAACAAATAAACATCTATTAATAAAATACGGCCATAGTTATAGAGCATACGAATTTTTATTCTTATTGCGATTTTTAATATGTTATCTTGACACCCAATAATACACTAAATGCAGTCTAGACTCGTTGTCACCCTAATAGAGAACGGTTTATTAATCAAGCAAATGTATTAAGTAATTAATTATATGTAGACCAAGATTATAGAGCATAAAATGACAAATTAATAAAATAAGACAATTAACAGATGATGTAGAAATAACTTTGCACATATGTTAAACATAGTTTAGGTTATGAATTTGGTTTAATAGTATCGAAGCTGCGTGAGCTTTGTGATCGAGAGAGATTTGTAAAAATCATACGTTACCAAGTTAACTGTAAATCATGAAAATACAAAAATAGACTGAGAAATCATTTGAAGCTTCTGTCAACTGTGCGTTGATGAATCAGAATCCAGAAATGGCTATTTATCGATCGGTTATGACTATAATAAAGTTTTACACACTCTTTAACTTTTAAATCACTGTCAACACCTTATCGATTCTAATTCCGAACGATAAGGACTTATTGCTGATAAGTACATAAAAAAACCGATTCATACTAAACTCTCATGTGGTAAAAATCGTATAAGGCCCGTCGAACTAGTTAAATAGCGTAAACACGTCGAATCAAATACGTTGTTGCAAAAATAGAACACTCACTAAAGGATGCCGTACTAGAGAAAAAAAACCTCAATGTAAGAGGACTACTTATCTGGTTACGTTATAGGTGAATCCAAAAATAATATTTGAACATTAGCTGAAGTAGGAAATGAGTGTACGACAATTGCACCATACCTTATCTATTCTGTTATTGTGCCGCGAACTCAGCCGGCCGCGCTATGGACGTCACGCGGCGGTGACTCACCGAGTCGTCTTGCATGGCCGAGACGTGCCCAAACAACCGGTTTCGTAGAAAGAGCCGGCGCTCCTACGTGACGGCGGCGTCGTACGCGGCGGTCGGTACGGGGCCGGCGTGACGCGTGACACCGCTGACATACCGGGATTAAACAGCTGACACCCCTGACCGCTACCCTGACCATTCCTCAAATCGCTCACGGAGCGTACAACCGTAACGAACTGTACGTCGCAGTAAAAATCAGTAGCGCATAGTATTGTTTGGCAAAACAGAGTAACCGCAAAAATAATTAACGATTTTCCCAGAAAGTGTGACGTGCATAGACAAATTTAAAAGGACGGTTGTGTGATATAGGTATATAGTAAATGGTTTTATTGAAGTTAGCACATTTTGGGAATGATGTTATATAGATAGGCCTTCAGCCTATTTCAAGATTCAAATTACGAAAAATGTAAACATAATTTAAAAAAAAGAGAGTTGAAGTCTGCTGAGTTTCTTTCGCATGTTCCTCTCAGGACCGAGGCAATTTTCTCCGTACGGGTTGTAGAATCATCAGACGTCAACTGATTGTAAACCAATCCAATTTTGAACAAAGAATTTTGACTTTAAACGTAACACGTAATGAATATTACGCAATTATTACAAAAGGAAAAAATGTTTCTCCATTATAGGATTAATTGTAAAACCTTTATTGACGGAGAATGTCGACGTATTTTTCGTTTGATCCGTATGAGAAATGTGGAATAAATATTATGAAATTTGGCGAAATAACATCGCAGTCAACTCAGACGATGACGTGTAACCATTTGCGTACAACTAAGAGTTCACAAATATTGTTTATCAAAGTCAAAATTCTTTATTCAAAATTGGATTGGTTTGCAATCGCTTTTTGACGTCTAATGATTCTATTTTACAATTATTTTACACATTCACCTAAACCTAGGAGACAAAATTTTGAACGGAAAAGTGTTGTGTAATAATTTCTAAAAAATTGATTTTATTAATATTTTTCTAAAGCGATATGAACTTTCTGTTGTGTATAAAGACGAGAGATAGAGAGAAAGATTTTGTTGCATTTTAATGAATTTCGAATATTTATAGTAATGTGAACACGCGACATATATTTAAATAGTCTGTTATGTGTTTGTGTAAAAAAATCTACCTGCGTGCTAGCTTACTAACAAAACCAGCTATACTCGACGTTGTGCAAATATTAGTTTATTACCTACGTGAAATAGACGTCCCGTGTTTAGAAACAATACGTTCTCGTTCCCTTCGTTTACTTTATTCTTTTACACGTCCTATAATCGTCTCTCCCTTGTTTATTAAGATCTTCAATGAAACCAAGCCCTGTATACGTTTCCAGCATTTGATATTACAAGGAAGGATTTAAAAAGAAAATCAAGCATAGCGCCCTCACATCGCCTCAAAGATTTCGTTTAAGCATCGAATGATTTTTTATTTAATTGCTTTAGTTTTTATATCAAAGAGCATGCGACCACCCGCCTATCTCTTTCCATTTCCGACGCGCGCAATAGCCAAAGCCGCGAAGCATTTCATTCGTTCACAGCGGCAGGACATAGTGATAAACAAATTTCTTAATATCGTGCAAATGTCGCAGTTCTTTAAATGGCCCTGGCTAATATAGTCGCCAGCAAGTATCAGGTTTTTACCAGTTTTGATAGGCAAAGACGTCAGTCCTGCAACCTTCAAACGTACATTTAATATAGGTTCCCGCATTGGGCTGTCCGTCGTGGTCTAAAAGTCGTGTTCGTGCTCCCAACGCCCAGAATTCTGTTAGAAATAAAAAATAAATCTATAGCTGTGCGGGGTTAATACTGAAGTTCTGTAAAAAACACATTTCTGCAAAACATAATATGACATTTATACGAAAAATCGTGCACGATAATGCTAACCCATCTAAATGTTATATCTAAAAACTTGTCTTTACTTTTCATTGCAACGGGGAGGGGTGGCGAGAAATAAAACATCTTCATTATTGTTTACATATTTCAATTCGATTTACAGACATTGACATATATGAAATTAGGGTAGTCTAGGCTCGAGAACATTGCAAATGCGGCGTTCACAGTTTACCACGATGCAATCTGGGTCACACGACAATGCTGATTGGTGGTTTGTATAACCGGCCAAAAAAAGAATACACTTACACATAATGCAATGCCTTAAAACCACATATACTGGTATAATTACAAATATCTAATCGTTATATATTCATCAAATTCTCAGTCCGTTATCATAAGTTCGGTACAATAGTACTTGCAGCCCACGACAATTTTATGAAGAGTATTAAAACTTCAAACGCACACTGACAATGATTAAGCGTGGACCGAATAACTTGAACACATCGAAGCTAGCTGCCATGTACATAATTAATTTTTTTAATCGTTACATCCACGCAAATTACGAACTTTGAAGATAATTGATAACAAGACAGTCACCGATAATGTTTAGGAGTAATCAAATTATAGAGCACAAACGCTTTGTTGTACCATTTCCGTATGCGGGTCATCTTTAAATATTTTATTTACTATTCAATATTCAACTTCGGACTTGGCCTTACGGGCATAACCGTAGGCGTTTTCTAAAAATATGTTAACAATCGTTGTACCGTCTCCAACCACCGAGAGTACTTTTCATGCATGAGATTGTTTTTGCCAGTTAAGAAATTTGAAAAATTAAAACTCGACTATTTGGGTAAAATAATGTCCCGTGGCCGAATAGTCGACTCCGATAAACCTTATCACCCCCTGTGTCTACCGTTCATTCAATAAATAATATTTATTTCATTATACATACTGTGTTATATACATAGCGCGTTTCCAACATCAGATATACAAATTAAACGCGCTGTAACAGGTACATGTCAAGATTAATTTAAACGCTTTAAAACTTAGGGATCACCCTGTAAATGACGCGGACTGTTCTCCGGTAACTCTCATAGGCCAGCGTTGTCAAAATGTCGCGAATACTCGAATTAAAAACTGATAGTGATCGAAAATGTATATAGATTATAAACAGAATAAATAAACTTAGTTGGAAGAAAAAAAGAACACGATAATTGACACTTATGTACTAAGATTAACAATGTAACCGTAACAGGTTTAATTACCTACATAAAATGAGACGATTGTAAAATTAATAGTTATTAATAAAACTATCTGCTTATTTACAAAAAAAATGTGGCTTCATGCGTATGAATGTTAAACATATCGGTACAAACTATGGGTTTATCGCGTGCCTGTAATGGTGCATAATACAATGTAAATACATTTTTTGTTCAACAGCAATCAATGGCATAACCACAGTAATAGAAAATACATCGCCTTAAAATCTCGGTTAAAATCAACACGTTACATATGAAGGGAAATATCAAATATTTTACTTATGATATGATGTGTTTGAATTTTTACTTATTACAAGTTTAAATACGTTAGATTCCTTATGTGACTGATACTAAACCGCTTACACTTGAATTAACCTTTTCATTTCCTCTGGTTCTCCTGTCACTGTTCCTGTCACTCCGTAGGCCCTTTTTATATAAAATGTTGATATCAAGCCAAGAAGTTAAGAACATTAGGAATCTAGTTTAAAATGGTTATGTATTTATCATATCAATATATATCATACCTCATTCATGCCAAGCGACAAAAAAAAATAAGTAAAAATAAAAAAATCATCGTAAATGTTATCAAAATTAATTTATATGGAGGGATGATTCTAATATTGCACAATGTTCACACAAGTGTCTGTAAAAGCCGATGCCTTGTCAGACATAAAATATTAAGGAATAATTGACATGTGACATGCACTCGTATTTATGAACAACATAATTTTACAATGTTTTGTATTAACTTGATTTAACCATGCAATAAATTCCAATGAGCAGTGTTGGACCACAAAACATGATGCGTTTAAATAAAAGCCGTATGGGCACTTTCAAATATGGCGCAAAGGGCCGCACGACTGGCGTTCGAAAACAATAGTGTTGTACATTTAATTTTGACGATGACCCGTTTGGCGCTGTTGCTAAGCTATTGGCTTCAGCGTCGTAGGTCGTGTGTTCGATTCCCTTCCGGGGGAAACAAAAAAAATTTCAACATAAAACGAACTGAATTTTTTAAAGTAAAAAGGTCATAGTGAAGAAAACTTTCAGAATTACTTCAAGATAACGATTCTACGTATCACTGCATCGTTCAGAAAATTATATTAGAAAACAAAATTCTTCAAACTAATGTTCGTTTGTATCGAGACTTGAACAAAAACTATGTTGGGTAATGTCACTAGTCGATTGAGCGCTGCAGTCGCTCTTAGTTTTTTTTTATATGGATTTACAAAACAGCCTCCGCCCTTTGCAGCAAATAGAATGCGTCCTAATAATATATTTTTACATGCTTGATCATATTTCATCAATACAGAGCGAGTTTGAGAGGTTAAAATTGATAATATGTTTATATAAAATAGAGGAGTTTCTATGAGTCCTGTCCATATATGCTGCATATTTTCACACAGTGAGATGTTTCTCTTTTTACAGACATTGCAATATTAAGATTCAAACAACATCAAGATTTATATATAGAGGTGATCATAATAACATTTAATCAATCGAACTACAGAAAACAATACTACTATCTATGATGTCACAAATAAAACCTATCATTACTCAATAATGTTGTTACTTACTATATCAATATATGATTAATTATTTCGTCTATTCTTATATATTTCACTAAAGAAGGGATCGACATGGGAACTACATTGGGGTTACGAACCAAACTATGCAATAAAAGTATAACTGGACTAACACCGTGGACTAACTGTGAGATATATCTTAATAGCAGAAACATGGATGGTTTGGCTCACTTAAATCTAATTATAACTTTTTCTAATATTATATGAATTGGTTTAAAATTTATAAATAAACTGTGACACTTATGTATACACACAAATGTTTAAATATAATATTATAGCTTGACTTGTTTCTAAGAAGTCGCATGTCAACCCTATTGCGGTTTGGGCCGCTTGGGTATCGTTTTTTGACCATGTCAGTTGAATAGGACAGAATTGGGATCCTCATTATCCATCTGCTTCACGTGCCGGAGCACGTCTTTTTTGGTGATCACTCCGAGCAGACGCCTGAAAAGTAAATTAACCACTGTTGTCAATGTCAGTCACAACTTTTGAAACCACCAACCAAAACTTAAATATGTTAATATCATTACTGTCAAATACTTTTAACACTCCATCTCAAGTAACACTTGAACATAGATTTCCAACCTTTTATAGAGAGAGAAAATTAACTTTAAATCTGATTTTATTATTAATAGACAATAGACAGACATTTAAAACAGGTATATAAATTAATTACTATGTAAAAAGGGGCATTGGAATTTTTTTCTCTTATAAAGGAACAGTAGTTCATTAAAGGTTAGTAATCCAGGTTTAGACATTATTTCTCAATTTACCTTATCATTTCTTTTAGGATCAATGTAATAAATAATGTGATAAAATTAGATAGTGAGAACTTATACATCAATGTGGAAAAAAGAGAATAATCAGACAATGGTATCACAATATCTTAGGCAGCACATACATATTATAGTATTATTAACATTAAGTGGAAAGAACAGTTATTTTGAAATCTATGCATATACCATACTGCATCAATATTTTTTACGATGGTTCGCTTCACGCTTCCACAGCTGCTAAATGGGATCGAACCGGATAAGTACCACAACTTCACGAAGTTTCGTTCGGTGAGTGTGGTGGCCGGTGGCCCACCCCTCTCCCTCCTTTTCCAGGCTCCGCCTTTCTTTTTCGGCCCCTACC
>DWHO01002047.1:0-14031 GCA_018247575.1 Eurytides lysithous rurik | reverse complement strand
ACATACATAAATTTTACGCGGACAAACACCCAGATCCGAAACTAATATCTGTAGTTCGTACAAATATTTGCCCCGGGCGTGAATCGAACCCACGACCTGCGACGCCGAAACCGACAGCTTAGCATCAGCGCCAAACGGTCATCGCCCACTTACTCCATAAAAAAATCCATGCCAATAGTGTCCGGGATTTGAATGCTCACGTTTCCAGCTCAACTATAGGGCATAACGACATACCATCGTATACTCGTATCTATGGGTGAAGGTGCAGCTTAGAGTCAAGCAGTTGCCAAGCACCTTAGAGGTAATCGGTAGAGAATATCAGTAATTCAAAAAATTTCATGGCGATGTTGCTTCCGCTCGTCCTGCCGTTGGCTCGTCACATAATTTAAAAATAGTTAATTACCCAAAATTGACAGCTTGCTGAAATGTTGCTACACAAATTTTATGATAAACTCGTTAGAACAGAGAGATGTGGACGAAAGAAGGTTAAAAAGAGAATTTTCATTGACTCACTTCAAAAGAGGATACATTATACACAGCTATTTTTTTTTCAGTGACTTCGCCGATTGTCAAATTTTTAACGTTTTTTATTGTAAATCGCTCTTTGCAAAGTGGATCTACTTTAGCACCAATATGTAATACTAAAATATACTACGTATTAATAAGATCGTTATTGGACCTTATATTTTAAAGATGCATCAGAGAGTTTCTTAAAAAAAAAAACCCAGTGTTAAAGTATCGGTAGACTAAGTTATGTTTAAAAAAAATTCTTTACAGTTGGTATAGGCATTGCTTTGCCGTTGCTGGAGCAAATTATAAACATAGTCGGTGCCTGCTTCTACTCAATACTCGGATTAATTATCCCAGCTACTGTAGAAACAGCATTCCGTTGGGAGGACCTCGGCAAATTCAAGTGGATCCTGTGGAAAAACCTGCTGATCATCTTATTTGGCCTGGGAACGCTTATATCCGGTTGCACTGTCACCATATTAGATATAAAAGAAATTTTGAGTAGTAAAACCGAATAATTCAATTGTATATGAAAGAATCTCGTTACGCTGTAGTGATATTTCTAATTTCATTTAAGTTTCGTGTTCCTAGTAAGAGAAACATATTTATTACATCTACCCTAATCTAATTATTATTTCTTATCAAAATAAAAACCTGTAACTTTTTAATAGTGTTTATTTTTTCTCGACCATCTTTTGTCGGAAAAGATGGAAACCGACCATCATTTGACAAACCAATCTGTCCGTTGATCTCGATAACTTGAGAAACGAAGAGTTTTAATCAAAAACAATAATAATGTCCTGATCGAATTTCCCCCATGGCTAACAGCTTACGAGATATCAAAAAACTGCTCCAATGATATTATAGTCCCCAACTGTAGGCACAAATGATAGTATACTAACCATTGCTAGCCTTCTTACTCTTTTGCCCGATTGGATGGATATATGGACGACATGACATGAGATTAGGCGCAAAGAGTAACGTTTAAGCATCCCTATAGTAACAACTCAGTTAGACCTGTCAACCCTAAAGAAGTTTTGGTTTCTGATACTTTAATTAACGAGTAAAACTGCAATAACTAACTAAAATAGTAAAAGAAATACGGCGATGGATGATGGAAAGCAGTAACGGCTGCCCGTGGATATTTATAGTTCAACGTTTTTCAAATGTGTTGCCGGTCTTTAATGTGGGAATTTCGGAAGGGAAAGGAAAGGGAAGGCAGGAAATAGTAGGAGGTAGCTGCAAGAGGAAGGAAGAATGCGGGTAGACGATCGGGTACCTCAATCATCGGACGAAACGCGGAAGCACTAACGAAGTGTTTTCTACTTTACGCCGACTTTCTCTGAAGTGGTACTTATCCGCTTCGAGCCGCATTCAGCAGTTGATATGTAATTTAAAGTTCATTCATATATTCCAATTTCATAATTGACCAATGTTTTACAATAATGGATATCATATTGACCGAAAATTTTAAGCGCCAGCCTGATGTGAAAAAAAATGTGATGAATAACAAAGTTTGATTATTTGAACGGTTCCTTGTATAAAAGCTATTAAAAGACGCTTTTATTGAAGCTACGTTGCAAATATTAAAAAGTTTACTTGTCTGTAGCCTGTTAAACACCGATAGAAAATAGTTAAAAATAAAATTAAACACGACAATGTCCGCGATGTTAAAATTCATTATTAGTTCTCGGTATTTTAAAGTGGAAAGGACTAAACTTTTGATACCACTCGAAAGTAAAACAATAACTACACAAACACTCCATTTTAATCCATTTTAATGTGACCAAACAATGCTCACACCATTTATCATGTTATCTTCAAGTGCTAGGATTAAGGCCATAAACTGATTATTTTATGTTCAGATGACGACAAGAGTGGGCCTTACTTATATAATTATGCTAAATACATAACGTTTTTTTTCTTAACTTCGTCGTTTTTAACACTTGTATTCTACTACGAAAATGGGAGAGAAAGTGGATCCAGAAGAGAACGGAAAAAATTCAATATACGAACCGTTTGAGCATCGACAGGTGAAAAAGCCAAATTCGTAAGTAATCACCACCTTAATTAAGATTACCGATGATTACAACTGTGTGAAAGTGATAGAGAACTACATAAAACTGTAATATATATAGCCCTTGATATTAAATAGCCGGGCAGCTTTAAAATAAAATATCTCTTTTGCTTTTATTTGGGGGAAACGCAGAAAGATAACAACAACGTGAATAGAACAGCTTGACCGGGAAATTCCCAGAATCTTCGTCTTAATAATATTACGTCTTCTTGACCGATTTCACCAACTGCGCGAGGAACATTATAGTGTTAGAGCTTGCACAGACGTAGTTGCACTCAATCTTTCTTTATTCTCATAGGCTAATGGAACAGATGTCCGACACGCCCGGAGAGAGATCTGGCGCAGAGGCAATGACATGAAATCCACGTCTTAGTAACGTTTGCTCCATATCACTACCAGATAGTATCGCTTTCGCAGTTGGATCATACAGCTGACAATAAAACAACTAAACATCTCAAATTTTTAAGAAGCAAACATACTAACACCATTTCGATTTCTGACATTTTATTATAACATACATTAAACGATGATATTTATAATATATAAGTTGCTAAACATGAGCAGGCCCAATATCTGGATATTATATAACAGAGTATATTTCTTTCAGTGACATACGATCATTGGCCAATTTGATTAAAGCCTCCCTCGGTTCTGGTCTCCTCGCCATTCCGCTAGCTTTCGCCAATTCTGGCTGGGCCCTGGGCGTTTTCAGCACAATCATAATAGCATTCATTTGCTGTCACTGCGTTTATATATTCGTGAGTATTTTTCGTAACTTTTCTAATACGAGATTTCAATTACAATACTTGATGGTATTTAAGATATGTATAATTTTATGTACCAATAGTTTTATTTTTCTAATAATTATTGAACAGAACACGTACCATATAATTAAAAAGCTTTATGACATTGACTTAACTGACATTATTTTAAAGATAATATAAGTCATGACAAACATTTAAAGAATGTCCATGTAAAACATTGTTGTTTATGTTTTTTTTTAAGAACCATGTACTGTCTAAAGCTCCTCAACATTTTCAATTTCTTATAAATCTTTCTTAAAATTAAAGTTGCGATAGATCTTACAATTTAATTATAGCTTGCCGGTGTGTCGGTTTTGTCTTATATCTTAACTTTGAAACGTGTTAACCTCACCAAATCCCCAAAGCACAAAAGGGCACTATTAGCCAGAAAGAAAAACTGGTTTAAACTAAAAGACCCGATAACGCCTTGCTTGGACTCGTAACGAAATCTGTGGCGATAATGTACTGTAAAATTCAAAGAGGATTCATCTTGATTCGTATTCAACACCTAAATTATACTGTAGTCTGCGCTTACACATTACTTTAAACAGAAAATTGGCAACAATTAGAGCCAGCTTCAGATATACGGCTATATAAACTTATTGTACTTACTGATATAGTAATTACTATTAGTCAATTGTCAACAGGTGGAACATTTATTCAAACTAACTTAATATTTTAAATTTAATTTTCAGGTTGAAACGTCTCACGGGTGTTGTCGTGTTGTCAAAAAACCTCTTCTCGGTTATGCTGAAACGTGTAAAGTCGCTTTTGCATTCGGACCGAAAGCAGTAAGACCATACGCTAAATTTGCTGGGTATAAATTTATCGCCTACTAATAGTACATTATAAGTCTGTAAGCATGTTACTTTTGTAATTGTTGGTTTACCTTTCTTTTATGAGGCCGCAGAGCAGTCAGTCAGAGAACAGTCCGATACACATCTTGATAAAATTCAACAAATCGGAAAGCACATCACACACACTCTCATTTAAACAAAACTTTGCTCGAAAGTTTTTAAACTGTTCTCACAAAAACAAGTGGAAGACCGCCGATATATTTTATAACAGTAGCTATTTATTTGTATTTCCTTACCTTGACCCCAATTCTGAGTTTTTATTGTTCTGAAAAAAGTGATAACTGGACAGTGAACAGTCATATAGTATGTGAAAATCATGACCGCTGCCCGCACAACTACAATACCATTAATTTACAAATGTAAGCCCCAATTGCTATTATAGATTCCGCCAACCCAAGCACAGGGCTAAACGTAAAACTGTTGAAAAAAATGTTTTACTTAGACAGTCCCACGTGTCCGGCAGCCATTTTGCCTCTTTTAGTATAACTTTTGGTAAAAATTAATGATTGCATTCATTTTCAAGTGTTATAAAAATATGTTTTTTTTTCCAAAAACATGTTTTTATAACACTTGAAACATTTTACGAGCTGTATAACTGATTACCGGTGAAGGACTACAAGCTTATGATTGAATCGAAAGGAATTTTTTTCCACACAAATAATGTAAGTCGGTGCTGATTTTTAAACCGTTGCTCTGAATTATTTTAATTATATTTTACAATTTATAATTTTTCAGGGTGTTCGCTGAATTCTCACTCTTTTTCACCTACATTGGTGTTTGTTGTATATTTACAATCCTTATAGCAGATTCGATAAAACAGGTTGGTCACTATTCTTTAAATGTAATGAGATTAAGGCCTTTTTTGATGTAGTGTCGAGTTCATCCAAACGCAGCTAATTATCATTTAAAATACTGCAGAAATGTCATAAAGTGTTTAACTAGTGCTAGTTTATCTATGAGTATATTATGGTTTCGAAGCCAAATGAATATCTGTAATAATAATAATTACACATATTTTGCAGTGCACTGCGTCGATATTAATCACCTGCTGAAATAGCCTTATATATTCACGCATTTATATTCTATGTGAAAATCTATTTAACAATTGTTAGAATAAATAATTCAAGTGGTGATACCACTTGCATTATTTATTTAGAATAAATAGTTCAAGTGGTGATACCACTTGCATTATTTATTCTAATATAATAATTCTATTTATACTTTTGTGTACGAAGAATAGTTAAAGGCGAATGGAACTAGGGCGAGGTTTTGTACAATCTTTTAATTGCGTGTATGCACACCATTGTTATAATATATTCCCAGGTTATTGATCCTATGTATAAAACATTACATGATAAAATAAATAACATCAAATCATGTCAATACACCTCTATACAAGGTAACGTGATTCATCCACTAAAGAAACAGAATTATTTTTGCCAAGATTTAATTCGTGAAAACGACTCTTGTAATTACTTTAATTGGTCGGAAGTCATGTAATGATCAAGTTGGTATTGACCGTCAATATCTGACAAATAAGTAATATTCAACAAATTTAAATTACATAACAGCTCTCATTCGTGCTTTACTTTTCTACGTCCTTGACAACTTCGTTTAAAGTCATTGTTTTAGTTTAATTTTTCAATAAAAATTAAGTTTAATCATTACAATTTAACAAAGTCTAAAAATACCAACGGGGTGTAATTGTCCAATGTACCTAAAATTGAATATTTCTTTTAGATTTTCTGACAAATAGGCTTAACTGAAGTAAAGTGAGTAGTCTGATTCAAAATTCATAATTTATAAATTTTTGCGAATTGTTTGTTTATTTACAACTTTTAAACTAATAAAACGCTACTTAAATAAACTATAATTGACAGATTGTAAAAGTTTTTGTTAAACTGTTTTAAAATATGCTAATTACCTTGAAGCTAAGCTGCTACAAACAGAAATATTTACTTGTAATTAATTATTATTTTTCAGTTAACAATTACACAGACACTTTATACCACTGAATAACATATTTAAAGATCGCCTATTAATTTTCAGTGTCATATACCTCATGGTTCGCCTAAAAATTATTTGCGCAAATAAATTTATAAGTTGAAGTTTTTTTTTTTACTACAAATAGAAACTATGACAACGCCTATGAAGGCTGCCATCGAGGATCGAATTTTCTTAACCTTATCAATTCATACACAGTACTCAATAATAATTTAAAATAAGCAACTTTGCAACAGATTGCTTCTCAAAAAAACCACGATTTTTTTCTACCGCAAATCATGATGTTTAATGCATTACTATGTTCAAGTTTGATGGGCATAATCACTGAGCATAAAGATACCATCCAAGCAGTTTCATCATATAGTCTAAACAGAAAAACAAAATGTACCATAGACTTTGACAAAACCAACGCATCTATATAATAGTCATTATGTTTTAGAAGAAAATTTAATTTCAATTTTTAATGACAAAACAAATTGTAATAAAAGAAGATAAATAGTTAAGAAATAGAGTTTTCATTTAAGTTCAAAGCAGAAAACAACTAAAATTAAAATCAAGCTTAAGCTAATGACATTTAGAAACGAGCGCCTACGGGCGAAATGTACGCAATAAAATTTAGTAACGGAATTTTGAAAGAGAGAAGGTGTTGTGACTAGGTTTCGAACAATCTTATTATACAAATAGACCTATGGTGAAAGTTTTATTCTCTAGTAAATCGATTTCTAACATGTTACAGATATTTGACCGATACGTCACGTCTGTGGAATTGCCCGTTGAGTATTACTGCCTGATTTTGCTAATACCTCTAAGCCTTATGTGTCAGATCAGATACCTCAAGTGGCTCGCGCCTTTGTCTTTATTGGCTAACATTTTACTTATCGCCACATTTGCTATATGCCTGTACTATATTTTCAAAGATGAAATAACTTTGACAAATAAAAAGGTAATAGGACAAGCAAGTAGATTCCCGGTGTTCCTATCGTAAGTAGACTTTTTAATACTATTTTAAATTAGTACTTTAACAAGTACGTTTCATAACTTTCAGACTCTAACCTTTCACAAAGAATATAATAAAAATGTAATAGCGCCTGATAAAATATAAAACGTAACATACAATCCGCAACAGATAATAAAAAAGATAGAATATGTTAAATATGAAAATTTAAAATGCAATAAACTTTAGTCTATACAATTAAATTTGAATTATTTATTATTTTATACCATTCTATGTAATTAAAAAAATTCATATTGCTACAGTTGCTAAAAGACCATTTAAATAATTGCATGTGCCTTGTAATTTTAATTACTTTACGTAAGTTTCTACACAGTAAGGGTTGTTGTGTTCTCACTAATGATCCCCCTAATCGAAGTAATAATCTATATTTTTTTTTCAGGACAGTGATTTTTGCCATGGAAGGTATAGGCGTAGTTATGCCCGTGGAAAATGCTATGAAAAAACCGCAACATTTTCTCGGTTGCTTCGGTGTCCTAGTAATTGCGATGACCTTGATAATGATTTTATACACGACCCTGGGCTTATTCGGTTACCTCAGATACGGCGATGCTTTGAGAGGTTCAATAACTTTAAATCTCCCTATAGACGAATGGTAAGATTTGTCCGTATCAAGTTTCTTTATATATTTTGAATAAAATTATACCTTTAAAAGAAACTTTGTGTTTTGGTAAATATCGAATCCGTCTGCCGGTCATCTTATGAAAAGACAAATACTTACATGATTTTTTTATACAGATTAGAAGGAAAAAGAGCAAGCAGCTCATCCAGCGGTAAACGAACCACCGCCCACGGATATCTGCAAGATCATATTCGATTTCATCTGTTTCCATTTATACCTATGCTCCTATGCTCATAACAGGACATAGGAAATTGTACTTTTAGTAAGCACTATAATAGGTGTTACCAAAAAACACTTTGTACATATGTATATGACATGCGTTACACATAAAATACAAATTGAACGTATGTCACAAACGTAACATAAAAGTAAACAAGCTTAATATATTGTGATTATAAACCAAGATGCTTCGCTTGTCACTTTCAGAATATAAGATGTCGCAGTTAATTGGTAAATTAACTACAACTTAAAATGATTTGGTCGTTAGTTGAAGACGTTCAGCGCTGCGAAATAATATCCTGTTAACCTTAACCTAACATTTGCACGTGAACAAATTTAATGCAAGTTGAGTGACAAATGAGATATCTTAATGCATTAATTAACGGTGGTAGAGCCACGCAGCTGTTCCCGCTGCTGAATGGGCCGGACCGGATTAGTACCACGACCTCACAGAAAATCGGCGTAAAGTGGAAGTGTTTTTGCTTCTGCGTCTCGTCCGGCGAGTGAGGTGGCCGGTGGCCCACCCCCCTCTCCCCCTCATTCCTTCTCACACTTCCCTACCTATATCTGATTCCATCCATCCCTTCTTTACTCCCCTACCCATCCTCCTCCTCCTCCCTGTTTCAGAATTTCCCTCCTTAAAGGCTGGCAACGCATTTGCACGTTCAGTAATGTTTCAAATGTCCATCGGCGGCGGTAATCTCTTACCATCAGGTGAACCGCTTGCTCGTTTGCCAGCCTACTACATTAAAAAAAAAATTGGATTTTATAGATTTAATTTGAATGGCCCCAATGAATAAAATAAAATGATTATAAGGGCCATTATTATTTGGCGGTGGGGCTCTTTAATATTGTCCGCTTGGATTATCTCTGTTTTGCTGTTTGTTCTGCCGCCAAGTAGTAATGTGTAACTAGTATTGTGTGTTTGTGTTCCAGCGCAAAGGACAGCGTTATTACTGGGCATGGCGTAATCACCATGCCCAGTAATTAGATTTAGATAGAAGATAGATAGAAGATAGATTTAGATAGAAGTCTCTGCAGTAGTGGGTCCACCACCACACCCTACACACACAAGTAGGGATCAATCACAACACCCAACAGGTCGTCCTCGCCTTCGAGCACGGCAAACCTACACCACATACACTAGGTACACACGCGTCCCCTACCACCTCATAGCTAAATACAGTCGATGGCCGTCAGGTATTCGGTCCGCATACCGAAACCCGACGACCCTTAGGCGACAACCCTTAAAAATTTATTTTTTAGAAATATTTCACGATCTTACTACTGCAGGGTCACGCATGTCCTCATGCGTGACCCTGCAGTAGTAAGATCTATCCAACTCGGGAACAAGCATTCCCACGGGTGCGGTGTCCGATGAAGCTTTATAGAGCCGCATAGGCTGAAAACACAAACATCATAACTCATAAGTGCTTTCAGGTGCATGAATTGCTCATCAT
The DNA here is from genome assembly GCA_018247575.1 of Eurytides lysithous rurik. Classification (NCBI taxonomy): domain Eukaryota; kingdom Metazoa; phylum Arthropoda; class Insecta; order Lepidoptera; family Papilionidae; genus Eurytides; species Eurytides lysithous. The sequence continues at coordinate 4,467 of DWHO01002047.1, read as the reverse complement.
GGCTTAGTGGACTGTACTGAAATGTTAGACAAAATAAAATTTTCTGTTCCAACATCACTTTCAAATCATCATCTTTCATCACAGTCACAACACCACTTTAAAAAAACCTTTCGGGTATTATAGCTATCGCACTTGAGACTACCTTTAAATTTCTGCACGAATATCAAAATATCAGCACATTGCATGGAAATTCGGAACGCTTATGCGTGCTTAGTGCCCTCGACGTAACGAGAGATGAGTCCTACCTAATGGACGGATCTCAGTAGCCGGCGTCGAGTCGTGAAATAAACCACTTCAGTGGACTTTTACACTCGGAATTTGCATGGGAAAAATATTTCGCAAATGCAAGCTCCATTTCATGCATGACTCGAACGTTTAGTCGGATTTGAAGTGGACTTTGTAATAACCATATAAGTTGAATACGTTACATACATTACGATGACGCAGGAATTATATCCAATTAAATTGTAACAAGTTTTTCGAAATGAATGCAATGCTTTTTTTGGTGTAATCATATTTATTAATTAAAATAATAGAGCTTTTAATAAAATATAACTTTCATCATTGCATAGATCCGGTGTTTGACCAGAATGCGAAACTTACTTCCAACAACCAAAACAAATATGGCGTACTCTGAGTGAACGTTTATATATTGTTATATAAACCAAACTGGGATTTCTAGCTCATCCGATTGAAAATAGCTCATGCTCTAGACTTATATTGCCAACAATGTTATCTATAAACATTCTATCGCACTTCCTAATTTCATATAATTGATTTCAAGGGGATGATTACACCATCGGATACACACAGACACATGAGAATCCTTTAAATACCTCCGTTAATTCGTAGGCAGAGTAAATGCAAGCAAAATATTATGTTAGGGTACAAACGAGGCTAAATTTTTTTTGTAAAAACGCCACTAGATTTTTAACACTATATATATAGTAGAAAACAAACTACAATCCGTTTCCATTGTTTAAAAAAGTAGTATTCTGACGGTTGCTTCACAATATATACTCTGTAACATATTTATCCGACAACATTTTAATACTTTCTTGAACCACAAACACGTGGCAAATACTAAAAATAAGAATAAGGTTATAATAACTCGTTTTCGTCTCCAAAAGGTGATAAAATCCTTCAAGGGCCTGAGTATACGCATATATAATAAAATTCCACAAGATGTTCTGGATCTACCATTTGAACGTTTTAAAATTGAAGTTAGAAATAATCTATTACATAAATCTTATTATACTGTTCAAGAGCTTCTGATGGAACAAAATGCGTGGAATATAGTTGATTGACTCGTATGTGGGATAGATATTATTGTTTTAAGGTAATATACTATAACCACATTCTTAAAGAGCAACTGTTGAGTTTCTCGCCGGCACTTCTCAGCAGAACCGAGCCGGTAGTGGCTTCCTCACGAACTGACACGTAAAAAGGACGATTCATAAGCGCTTGTAAAGGCCTATTTGAATAAATATATTTTGATTTGATTTGATTCATTATATATATCAACGATTGTTCAATGATATTGAACTGATGTCTTAAAGTAACGTCAAGTTGAATTTCACTAAATATGTTAAGGATAATAATAATACATTGATGAGCGTTGTAACTTCCATTGTTATATGACATACTCTCGACAACTCAAATGGCGTAGTATAGGTTACACGAGACAGGTTTATACGATCCATAAACAGTCGGTGTATTAAAGTTAAGCAGTAAATTAAGTATCGTACTTACATCGAGATTCCTGCGAAAGTTATTTAATCCGACGGCGCTCGTGAACGACGGGCAAGCTGTTAATGAAAAAAAAAAGAAGAAAGATAATGTCTGCGACCGTCGCTTGACGCGTTAAATCTTCCATTACGCAAAATTATATTAAAAAAAATATATGCCATAAATTATACCTGGATATGGGTGGGCTACCGGCCATGTCAATCACCGGAAGAAACGCGGAAGCTCAAACACGGTGTTTGTGCTTCCGCGTTTCTTAAAGTTACTGGAAAGTTTACGTTAATGTTCTGTGATGTCATGGTACTTATCCGGTTTGAGTCGACCTATTCAGTAGCAGCAGAAGGTGCTGCATGTCTCTACTACCGTAAAATGTTAAATTTACGTGACAATAGAGGACACGATTTTTTTTTATTTATTGTTTCAATGTTTAATTAATTTTAATACATAATTGCGCCATAATACTTTAATTTGGAGTGCTTGAAAAGAGTAATTAAATCGTGCGTTAACTATATATAACACATACGATTTGACTTTTTGTACATTTAGCAAATAAACACTTTGAGTTAAATGAATTGAACATTCAAAATAAAAAAAAAATAAAGTACAAAATAAAAATCAAATTGACAAAATAATAAATGTTATAGTAAAATATTATAATAGTTCTGAATCGTTTGAATTTTCTAAGCAATTGATTCATTTTGTCAATCAGTACTCTGAGTAAGTTAGTTAGCTACTTCGTAGCCTTACAACTTGGCCCAATCAGTTAACTTTACTAAGTTCAATGTTTCGGACAGCGGAGAAGATGCGATGTTTCATTATAGTGCTCATTCTCTGAAGGTACACGGTATTAGCCATGGTTGATCAGCGTCCGGGTGTCAGTTTTAAGTCGATTAACTTGAACAATTTGTGTTAAAATTTCGGGTACTGGAATTTATAAATTTATAATTAATAATTTTAACTTCATATGTTGCATACTTGATGGTTTAGGAAAGACTTTGTGGGAAACCCCGAGTAAAACTGTGTGGTAAGAAATTACGAACAACATTTTCTCCATGCATGTGAAGTTTACCAATCTGCGGGCTTTGCGGGAATGACGAGTGTGTTCACAGTTTTTTTGCAATTCAACAGTGTATGCGGCCTGATAAAAAATTAGGATAAATTAACTGTAGTATTATAAGAACTCTTTTCTAGTGTCTTAAGGATTCTTCCTTGAGGATCGAATCGTTTCCATTTATTCTACTGAGTTTCGGTTTAGATGTCAATAACAAATAAATATACAATCGGGTCGTAAAAATATACCGACGTCGCGTATTTGTAGTCGATGAGAACTGCACAGTGCCAATCAGTTTAGAGCTTACTTCTAAATATTGAGTACTGACCTGTTATGAGCTAGCGTGCAGAAAGAAATGTTTTCAAAAGTTACTAAATCACTCAAATGTTCGACAACATTTTCACATTATAAAGATATGGACCAGAGATTCATGAATATTTTTCTTCTCCTAGACCAATTCGAAGATTTTGCTAGACTCGGTGAATCCCCGGCTGTTACATTTCTACCATATTTCCAAAACTTGTCAAAAGTGTGACGATTATATCTTATCACATTCTCGTCGGGTCTCCTACACGTTTTTATTTTTTATAGTATATTTTCAATGAACAAATGGGGTAAATCGGCTCTATTTTTAATTTCAAACCGTCAACCAGACTGTATCTGTATCTAAATAAGAACAGGAAAGTGTGGCTTGACTTATACAGTTTGTTAAATAATACAATAGTAAAGCCATAATAAATTGAAGTTACGACTAGACAATACCCGATAGAAATTTCTTAGACAACTTACAAACTAGCATACACGTATGAAGTTGGAGGAAATTGAATAAACCCATTTAATTTGCATTTAGTACACCGTCAGTTTGATTAGGTGCTATTGGATCGAACGTGATTACAGTTGCAGTCTGTGCGAATACTAATGCCCAAGATTTCATGCTTTATGCTGTGGCTTACATGTTATAGATTCTATAAAATAACATACGACCGTAAAAATATGTATTATTTACACAATTTTACTCACAATATGTTAAATATACGATTTTTTTTAATTCTTTTCAAAACACATTTGCTTTTTTTAACTACGACCTATGTTGTATGAAATAACTAAAAGCGCGCATCGTTTAGTGAAATTTGTGTAGAGTGGAAGTGTTTCGGCTCCCACGTTTCGTCCAGTAATTGAGATGGCTGGTGGGCCACCATCCTTCCTTCTCCCTCCTTTTCCAGCCACTCCCTTTTTTTTCCTACCATCCCCTTCCCTTTCCCTTCCAAAAATTACCACGGCAGGCGGGCAATTCATTTGCAAAACATTCTGCAACGCAAATGTTCAAGGTTATTGCGGTTATTGCTTCTATCAAATGAGCCGCAGACTGCCGTTTGTTCCTTAAAAAAATCTTTGAGGTTAAGTTGATTGATTACTTTCTTGCATTAAAAGCAAATAAGCATTGAGCATTCAGTGTATTTTTATTCCTTCCTTAATATTATCTAAAGAAAATTGTCTATATAGTAAAATTAAATAAAATGACAAAGATAAAGTATCAATTATCCCAGATTAAAAAACTGCTCAAAGCAAAGAAAACAAAGTTAAAAAATCGTTTTGTTGTTACGATTTTTATTTATTTATTTCATTATTAATTTATTAATTTATTTGTCATATCTAAAATTGCAATTAAC